>CM035161.1:147286259-147504760 GCA_020205615.1 Panax quinquefolius
TACGGTTTCTCGGGCATCAATCTTATTTGGGTTATTGTTGATAGATTAACCAAAATCTGCTCATTTCTTGCCGATCTGGAGACTTATTCACTTGAGCGTCTTCTTTAGTATGCGTGAATGAGATTGTGAGGTTGCATGGCATGCTGTATCCATAGTTTCGGATCGTGACCCAGATTCACTTCAAGATTTTGGGTTAGCTTGCAAAAAGCTATGGGCGCAGTTATGATTGATTCGGCATACCATCCTCAAAACAGACGAGACAATCGAAAGGACTATTCAAACTCTTGAAGATTTATTAAGACTACATGTCCTAGACTTCAAGGCGGCGGTTAGGATAAGTATTTACCATTGGTGGAATTCTCCTACAACAACAGGTTATCGAGCAAGTATAGGTGTGGCTCCATTGAAGCATTATATGAATGCCGAAAATGTCGTTCAAGACCCCAACTTATTATTAATGAAATTTAATTTTCTCTATTTATTATTTTGAAATAGTAAGGGTTGATTTGATTAATGTGGATAGTTAGGGGTAAAATACGCAAATACTTCAAAATAAGCAAGTGGTTATAAAATATTCATTGTTATTGAGGGAATATTCGTTTGGTCGTGGAATATTAAATGCTTAGAATATTCAATATTAAATGCGATGCAAATATGTATGTGGGCCCATAACTGAAAGCGATTGGATGAAGAAAAAGCCGACAAATATAAGTTGTTTAAAAATAACAGGCGTGGTTATTCACAAGTATTATCTTGTTAAAATACTAAATGGTTAAAACACGATAGCACACGATATTGCACCAATTATTGATTCTTACGTGAAGGCACTACTCAATAATGGTTACGATAATTCTTGTTCGATATTTTATTGAGTTAATAATTATGCGTTGATATTTTATATTTACGTTGTTTGATAATTGTCATTATTACACATATTTTTCATTATCGAGCAATAATTCATATTATCTGAATAATATTATTAGATAACATTATTGGCAATGTCTAGAAAGTTACATCCAAGGAGAGGTTTGGTCACCTAATTGCTAGGCCAAGATGAGGAGAAATTCTTATTGGAAACCCTCTTTTTCTGGGAACTGCACCAGTTTGTCGATATTGTGATTACGTAATATTATTTGTGAATAATTAATTATTGATTCATATGATGAGAAAAATATTGATTTTATGTGGATATAGATGGAGAAAAATTTTAATGTGACAATTGTTGAAAATTGAAATTTTATCTTTTTCCGATAAAATAATTCATTTAAATATATTATTATATTTTAATAATATAATAATGGTGATATTTTTATAACGAATGTGGGATATATGAGTATCTGAGGAGGAAGAGTATTTTTGTTGCAATAAATGTTTAAAACATGTTAAACATGTCAATTGGACCCCATTTATTGGTTGAAATTTGATTATAGCACAATAAAATTGCCCGTTTAGGATTTGATCAATTTTTATTTGGAATTTGGAACAACTTTCTTACGAAAAGTTGTAGAAATTGAATTTCCTATAAAAATTCACGAGATTCGAATTTTCTCGATGAAAGGGCTATTTATTATGAATTATTGAAGTTCAAGCTCAAAATAATTTATTTTTGGAAGTTTAAAATATTTAAAATTAAAAAACGTTTTTCTTACTTTTTCTAGAATGTGGCATGTGTTTGATGGTGAAATCAGATTCTAGGCATGTGTAGAAAATTTATATAATTATATTATTAATTTATTAAATTTTTACGCTTTGGTGTTCTAAGCGATTTTCTATAAATAGGGTCTTGGGTTAGAATTGAAAATTACACGAAACTCAAGTTTTCTCTCTCTATATTATCGAGCGTATTCTTGTGAGTATTTTGAGTATACTTTGAGTATTGTTAGGCGGTGCAAGTTCCCTTCAAAGACTATATCCTAGATTCCAAATTTAGAAATCTTAATCTTTCGGGTAAGGGATGTTATTTTCTTCTCAAATGATATTATTTCTTCAATATTATTATGTTTGAAATATTGGTTGAAACTTTTTATCAAATTTGGAACTTTTTCATGTTTGGGTTACTATTCATGAGTTATTATTCACGATTACTATTCATGAAGTTCTTTATTCACGATTCTTATTCACAGTACTATTATTTATAAGCGTGAAGATGTTTTTGGGAAATTTCTATCTTTTGGTGTGAGATTACTATTCACGATATCGGCACTATTCACGATACACCAATTGCTTCATAGAAAATAAAATTTCTTCTTTTTGTCCAAAATATCTATTCTGGATACTAGCTTTTGATTGTATCCATGTTTTGATCATTCTTGAATTTTACACCACTATGATTATTTTTGAGGTATTTTTGAACATGGATAAAATAAAAGCACGAATCCTTAATCCTTAATCCTTGTCATTTTGTTTCAATGGATTAGTTTCTTTAAAAAATATTTTCATCATCCTCGATCTTAAATGATGATATTATTGAATATCTTTGGCACCCGTAGTGCAAAGATGAATGATTTCTGAAGAATATCTTTGGGTAGTAGTGCAAAGATGAATGTGTTTAGATGAACATGACCAATCGATGAATATCTTTGGCAGTAGAAAAAGATGAATATTTGATTCCGGATGTATATTGATTGATGTTACGAGGATAAAAGATGAGCGATGAACTTTTAAATTCATACATAGAAGATAAGTAGTTTGCATTCTCTACTTAACTCTTCTAATGAATTATTATTTCATTGCGAATATTGATTTAAAATTTGTTGTCTATTGTATTCTATTAGATTTTTCCTGTTGAAGACTAACGATAATTTGTTGTATATTATCTTAGTCATAATATTCTTTACTGGGCTAGTTGAGCTCACCCTTTTCCTTTTTGTTCCATTTTTCTTCTCGGAGGGCGAATATAGCGAGAGTGCAGTTAGCCTGGGTATGGAATGAAGATTTTAGAAAGAATTGTTTAGTAGTCCTCACCATTTTGTAAAATAATGTATCAATAAATATGATGAGGATTTATTTGAGTATAAATATTGTCTAGAAGATAATATTTGTATTCAAACTCACGCAGCTTCTTGTTGTAATAATAAAGTTGTAGTTGTTTACATTACCATGTATTGACAACCTTAAATGGGTGATGTATACCTATTTTGGGGGGCGTCACGGTTAAGTATCGAGCTTAGGATATGATCTCTGGCGGAGATCGGGAATAGAATTAGGAGGGAGAGACGAGTAAATCCTTCGCTAGTGTGTCCTACCTAAGCTTATTTTTTTTTGGTCGGTAAGATATAGGATATTATGTGATATATTGATTTCCTTAATTAACCCTTATTTAATGACAAAGATTCGAGAATGTCGACTAAGAATATTAACAATGGAAATGAGACCGGGAGACGCCTTTGTACTCATCAACGAGGAGAACGTCTGCAACAGTGGCAATGTTCCTCCTGTGAACAACACCACCGAGCAGATGATGAACGAGGGATGTTTAGAAGCTTTTGCAGTTCACGCAAAATCGATTTGAGGAGACTCGTGTTCAAAATCTGAGGAGAAATGATAGAAATTCACGGTTGTCACATGAGCAGCAGATTCAAAGAGTTGGGACCATCGAATTTAAGAAAGCGATCCGATCATGCCGGAAACATGGGTCAAGCAAATTACCAAGATATTCGATGTCTTGGGATGCACTTGAGGAGCAGAAGGTTCCATTCGCCACCTTTATGTTCCAAGTGGCGAGGCCCGATCATGGTGGGAGTCTCGTGAAGCGTACCAATCCGGCCGCACTCAACATGTCTTGGGAAATGTTTCAAACTATTTAATGACAAATACTTTCCTCGAAAGTGTTCGTCTATATGAAGGAAGTGGAGTTCATCGATTAGAGAAAAACAACATGGCGGTGTCTCGATGACGAGGCAAAGTTTGCATAGAGTTATCCGTGCTTGCACCTCATTTGGTGGAGAATGAGGAACGTGTATGGCGGATGTTTCTTAGAGGTTTGAAACCCTAGCGTCGTCAATATCTCATTTCTCATAAATTTTCTCTCTATTCGGATGTTGTAAATGTGGCTCAATTATTAGAAGCGAGATAACGATGCGGTCCAACTCGAGGGACCATAACCGTGGATCGTACTGGAGATAACGATCAGCGAGAATAATGATAACCGGAGAAAGAAAAGCAGACGGACAAAATGGTAACCACTCCGGTGGTAATCATAGCCATGAAAATAGAAGAAGCGAGTCGAGGAGATTTTAAAGAGGAGATTTAACAACGACCATATGAAGACGATGCGTCTGCAAAGAATCGGGTTCTAAGGGAGGAGAACGACCACCCCATTCATATGTTACAAATGCGGAAAAGAGGACATATCACCAAACCGCCCACAACAGATTCAAGGTATGCTATAATTGTGGAAAGGAAGGATATATCGCTCAAGATTATACGATGAATGGAAACCTAGTTCAATGAGGGACGGTGACTCAAAAGATCATCCCGAAAAAGTCAAAGTCAACGATTCCGGAAGAAGTTTGTTGTGGATCGATCATAATGCGAGGAACCCAAACGAGGTGATCACGGGTAAGCTATTTATAAATTATTGCAAGTTTATACCTTACTTGATCACGGTGCTACCCATTCATTTATCTCTCCTGAATGTGCTCAACGTTTAAACTTGACTCAGGAGAAATTAGACTTTGACCTATCTGGAAACTCCGTTAGAGAAACTTTCATCACATCCATCGCTTATAAATCTTGTTTGATTCAAGTTGGCACCATCACCACCTTACTGTGACCTTATCTCTTTAAAGATACTTGCTTTTGATGTGATTTTAGGGATTGATTGGTTAACTACTCATCATGCCAAAATTGATTGTTTTCGTAAGGTTGTTAGTTTTCATATTCCTAACCAACGTGTTTATGCAATTCAAGCAACTAAACCATTAAAATCAATCACCGTCATATCTAATCATAAAGCTATTCGTTCATTGAAAAAGCGGATGTCAAGCTTTCTTAGCCCATGTTATGGATTTGAATAAAGACACGTCAAATTTGAATAATATTCTATTGTTATTGACTTTCCGACGTATTTCTGAAGAACTTCCGCTCTACCCCCGAACGTGAAGTTGAATTCTTTATTGATCTTGAACTTTGAGTACAAGCCCATTTCTAAAACCCCATATCGAATGGCTCTATTGAACTTCTCAGAGTTAAAGGTCCAACTACGAGAATTGTTGGACATCGGTTTCATTCGTCCAAGACATCTCCTTGGGGTGCTCCTGTTTTATTTGTAAAGAAGAAAGACGGAGATGCGACTTTGTATTGACTTATCGGAAATTGAACCATGTCACCATCAAGAATAGTGTCCTCTACCTCGTATTGATGACTTGTTTGACCCGATTGCAAGGGCACAATTCTTTTCAAAAATCGATCTTCGCTTCGGATATCATCAATTTGAAGATTAGAATCGAGGATATTCCAAAGACCCGCTTTAGAACTCTCGCAGACGGGCATTATGAATTCTTAGTCATGTCTTTCGGATGACTAATGCTCTATGGCTTTCATGGATATGATGAACCGAGTATTCAAGGAATATTTGGATCGGTTAAATCGTTGTTGTCTTTATTGATGACATCCTTATATATTCCAAAAGTCGTGAAGATCATGAGCACCATTTGAAATTTGGTACTCCAAAGGCTTCGTGAAAACAAACTATATGCCAAATTGAAGAAATGCGAAGTTACGGCTTGAGGAAGTAGCATTCCTTGGGCACGGGTGTCGAAACATGGAGTATCTGTTGATCCGTGAAGATTGAAGCAATAAAAGTTGAGCAACCAAGTCGGCGGATCAAGCACGTAGCTTTTGGGCTTAAGCCGGTTATTATCGGAGATTCGTGGGAAGGGTTTTCTCTAATCGCTACTCCATTAACTCACTTAACTCCTAAGGATACAAAATTGCTTTGAAGCGAAGAATGCGAGAAAAGTTTCTAAGAGCTTAAGAGGAGACTTATTTCTAAGACTGTTTCTAACAATACTTGTGACGCCCCAAAATTAGGTATACATCGCCCATCTTTGGGTCGCCACTTACATGGTATGTAATTTAAATACAACTTACTTAACATAACGTAAGTACAATACGACATAAACCGTGAGTTTAAATACAAATATCGCCTCACTAGATATTATACAAACTCAAAAAAAAGTCCTCATTACAATTATTATCACACTATTTCACGAATAATAGTGAGGACTACTAATGCTATCTTCAGGACCATCACTTTCGCTTCCCAGACTCGTCTCAAATTTATATTCTCATTTCCTCAAGAGAACGGTGAAAGAAAGGGTGAGCTCAACTAGCCCAAAGAAGAAATATTATGACTAAGATAATGCGTAATAAATTATCAATAGTCTTCAACAATGTTAAACCGATAAAATACAATAGACAAACCGGTTTAAACTGCGCAGCTTTAATATACAATCTATTAAAAGAGTCAAGTAGAAAATAAAGTCTACTATCTTTTAGGTTTTAAAAGGTTTTTCATCATCATTATAAATTGAGACTCACTTTTAATAAATATTCCACATCATCGAATCACCCCGCATCTACTTCGCCATGATATTCTTTAAGATCACGACCACAATTATTCAATACATCACTGGCCAAGAATATTTGTGTATTCATTAATGGTCATGATCATGCCAACAACTATCCATCAATGCACTACTACCAATCGAGGATTTTTACCACATCATTTGTAACATTACGGTTAAGTGATTACACACCGAATAGTCTCTCGTCATAATCATACCAAGTCCATCTACGCACTACAGCCACGGATGACTTTAAAAAAATATAAACATGAGGATGATGACAATGATATAAGAATTCAATAAAACAAGTTCAAGAATTATTTTATCCAGAATTATTAACGTCCAAATTATCAACACGACATCTTGTTTTGTAGAGTAAAATTCAAGAATGATCGGGAAGAATATGAAAAGATCTTGGATGAAACGCAAATATCAAGGATATTCCACTAATTTCATGGAGTATAGAAGTCAAAGTTTTAACCAAACCGGGTATAATAAAGAATGGAATAAGAAAAGAAATCACCATGCATGCGATAGATCGCATGCATGCAGTTATTCCAACAGAATAATAAATAACGGAACCCGGTCGGTGAAATTCACACCGACGTGATGTTCCAACGAATAATAAAAGATGGAACCAGATCCCAAGTAAAACACATGATAGGATATTCCAACAATGATAAAGAGGCGGAACCGTGTCCCAGTAAAACACATGCATGTGATGTTCCAATGTAATAAAAAGATTTTAACCAGTCCTGTGTAAAACACATGCATGAGGATGTTCAATCGAATAATAATAAAGACGGAACCAATCCCGTGTAAAACACAACTGCATGTGATGTTCCAATAGAATTATAATAAAGACGAACCAAATCCTGTAAAACACATGTATGTGATGTTCCAACAGTAATAATAGAAGAATGTCACCAAGTATAGGGTAAATCACAGATACAAAAGTTATTCCAATGTAATAATAAGCAATGGAATAACAATGCTTCTCTTCATGAATAAGAAAGAATAACACCCTTATATTTGGTAGGAGATTGAATAATGCAGAGAAGGTGTAAGAATAAAATACTCTTCTTCTTTCTCTCTTATTCTCTCTATACTTTCTCTCTCATAGCTTGAATGAATTAGTGAAAAATAATGAAGCCCTGGCCTCTATTTATAGAAGATTTCTAGCTTAGCACTTAGTATGAAAAAGGCAAGTGGCTTGATTTACTAATGATGTGAAAAGAAAAGTGGTTTTGATCTTCAGAATGTGAAACGACAAGTGGTTGACGCTTGTAATGTGAAACGACAAGTGGTTCGACGTCTCGGTAAAGGTAATTACTATTAACGAAGGTAAATACTATCGACGGTAAAATACTATTCACAAGGTAATTACTTATTGACGAAGGTAAATACTATTCACAAGGGTAATTACTATCGACGAAGGTAATTACTATTGATCGATTTAAGGTAAATACTATCGACGAAGAGACTCTTAGATGATGACATTTGAGCCCCCATAAAATAATCAAACTTACCACAAATCATTTTTTTCATCAACACATATTTAATCTTTCAACAATTATTAATCATTTATAACTTGTCGTCTCAATTATTGATTTAATACTATAACATATTATCGAGATGATCTTGTGACAATAATCGAATCAATAATATAAGAGATATGATGCAAAGAATTATCGTAGTAGCAATAATTGAGCATAGTGAGTGACTTCTCACGTAAGCATCAATAATCAATACCGTGTCTACTACGCAACCACGCCAGATTCTTGTACTTTTACCACCGGGTAGTTCAACAGCTTTTAACGGTAACACCTCCGCCGTTATTTTTATAAAATATTTTTGTCGCTTTTCTCGATCCGGTTAATAATTCTGCTATGGGGTCCACCAATGATTGAGCCATTGTATGCGATATTCCCTAACAAAAAGAATATTCCCAGACCAAACTAATATTTTATAACAACTTGCATACTTTGCAAAATTTATAAATATTACCCACAACTATAACATTATATCAAATTTATTTCATAATATTCAAAAATAATATTTATAGAAAAATTCATCTTTATTTATAAAAGTCGGGTCTTACAATACCATCCAGTTTGGATGGATTTATTATCTCTGAAAGTGATGCTTGAGCAAAGGGTTAGGATGTGTTCTCATGCAACGTGGGAAAGTCATAGCCTATGCTTACCATGACAACTTAAAGAGTATGAGAGAATTATCCTACTCATGATCTAGAGTCGACAAAGTGATGCTTTATTGCTAAAAGATATGGAGGCACTATCTATATGGGGAGAAAGTGGAGATATATTCGACCATAAAAGCCTTAAATATTTTTTCACTCAAAAGAACTCAACACGCGGCAGCGACGTTGGCTCGAGCTATTGAAAGACTACGACCACACTATTCAATACCATCCTGGAAAGGCGAACGTGGTAGCTGACGCGTTGAGTAGAAGATCATATGCGGGAACGAGTGAGATGATGTCAAGTATACGCATAGAGCCAACTTTAATAGAAAAAGTTAAGGTTGCTCAAGCCACCAATCTTAACCGATGTGTATGAAGAAGAAAGTACAAGAAGGAGCTATTCCTAAGCGAGAATTGATGAAGAAGGAATACTTGAGTCCACTCTGAACTTTGTGTTCCTAACGACTGATTTGAAGTACAAGATTATGATGGAGGCACACAATACACCATTTGCAATCCATCCTCGAAGTACTAAAATGTATCGTGATCTTCTACATACATTTTGGTGGAACAATATGAAGAGAGAGATTGCAAAGTTTATCTCAATGTGTTTAACTTGTCAACGTGTAAAGGCGGAGCATCCGGGTACCTAAGGGTCCGTTGCAACCACTTGAGATTCCAAAATGGAAGTGGGAACACATTACCATGGATTTAGATTACGGGTCTTCCTACGGTTTCTCAGGCATCAATGCTATTTGGGTTATTGTTGATAGATTAACCAAGTCTGCTCATTTCTTGCCGATCACGGAGACTTATTCACTTGAACGTCTTGCTAGTATGTGACGTGAATGAGATTGTGAGGTTGCATGGCATGCCAGTATCCATAGTTTCGGATCGTGACCCAAGATTCACTTCAAGATTTTGGGTTAGCTTGCAAAAAGCTATGGGCACGGATTCTGATTTATTCGCACATACCATCCTCAAACCACGGACAATCGAAAGGACTATTCAAACTCTTGAAGATTTATTAAGACTCGTGTCCTAGACTTCAAGGGCGAGTGGGATAAGTATTTACCATTGGTGGAATTCTCCTACAACAACAGCTTATCGTGCAAGTATAGGTGTGGCTCCATTCAAGCATTATATGGACGAAAATGTCGTTCTCCAATATGTTGGGATGAGGTGGGTGAAAGCAACATTGTTGGGACCCGAAAGTTAAGACGTATGACTCACCGAAAAGATTCAAATGATTCGACAACGTATACAAACGGCACAAGATCGACAAAAGAGTTATGCGGATCTTCATCGAAAGGACGTGGAATTTAGTGTGGGGATCATGTATTGTTGCGAGTTGATCCATGGAAGGGAGTTACAAGATTTGGGAAGAGAGGAAAGCTCAATCCACGATTTATTGGTCCATTTCAAATTCTTGACCGAGTAGGAAATGTAGCCTATATACTTGCGTTACCTCCAAGTATGTCTCGTGTTCATAATGTGTTTCACATATCTGTACTTCGGTAAATATGTGAAAGACCCAAACCACGTTATAAATTAGAATCGGACGAAATAGCCGAAGACTTAACGTATGAGGAGGTACCTGTCAAGATCTTGGATAGGAAGGAGCATGTCCTACGCCACGCATAAAGGTCATACCACAAGTTAAAGTTTTGTGGAGGAATCATGCTATAGAGGAAATAACACAGGAATTGGAAACGGAAATGAAAGCGAGGTATCCTCACCTTTTCAAACACTAGGTATCGTACGTCAATTTCGAGGACGAAATTTCATAAGGAGGGAGGTTGTAAACCCCAACTTATTATTAATGAAATTTAATTTTCTATTTATTATTTTGAAATAGTAAGGGTTGATTTGATTAATGTGGATAGTTAAGGGTAAAATACAAATACTTCAAAATAAGCAAGTGGTTATAAAATATTCATTGTTGTTAGAATATTTGTTTGGTCGTGGAATATTCAGATCGTCTTGGGAATATTCGAATATTAAATGCAAGACGGCATGATGTGACCATGTGGGCCCCATAACTGAAAGCGATTGGATGAAGAAAACGACAAATATAAGTTGGTTAAAAATAACGGCGTAGTTATTACCAATTATCTACCTTTTAAAATACTCGGGGTTAAAACACAAGAAGAACACGGTATTGCACCAATTATTGATTCTTACGTGAAGGCACTACTTAATAATGGTTACGATAATTATCGCTCGATATTTTATTGAGTTAATAATTGTCATTTGATATTTTATATTTCGTTGTTTCATAATTGTCATTACACAGTATTTTTTCATTATCGAAGCAATAATTCATATTATCTAAATAATATTATTAGATAACATTATTGGCAATGTCTAGAAAGTTCTGTCTAAGGAGAGGTTTGGTCACCTAATTGCGCGCCAGTAAGGAGAAATTCTTATTGGAAAGCCCCCTCTTTCCTGGGAACTGCCTGGTTGTTAATATTGTGATTCTGTAATATTATTTGTGAATAATTAATTATTGATTCATATGATGAGGAAAATATTGATTTTATGTGGATATAGATGGAGAAAAATTTTAATGTGACAATTGTTGAAAATTGAAATTTTATCTTTTTCTGATAAAATAATTCATTTAAATATATTATTATATTTTAATAATATAATAATGGTGATATTTTTATAACGAATGTGGGATATATGAGTATACGAGGAGGAAGAGTATTTTTGTTGCAATAAATGTTTAAAACATGTTAAACATGTCGGTGGACCCCATTTATTGATCCGAAATTTGATTATAACTTTAAAAAATCGTCTGTTTGTGGATTTCGGTCAATTTCTATTTGGAATTTGGAAAACTTTCTTCTGCAAAGTTGTAGAGAATTGAATTTCCTATAAAAACTCATTGAGATTCGAATTTTCTGATGAAAGGGCTATTTATTATGAATTATTGAAGTTCAAGTTCAAAATAATTGATTTTTGGAAGTTTAAAATATTTAAAATTAGAAAAACGTTTTTTCTTACTTTTTCTAGAATGTGGCATGTGTTTGATGGCTGAAATTAGATTCTAGGCATGTGTAGGAAATTTATATAATTATATTATTAATTTATTAAATTTTACGCTTTTGTGTTCTAAGCATTTTCCTATAAATAGGGTCTTTGGGTTAGAATTGAAAATTACACCGCTAAATCAAGTTTTCTCTATATTATCGGCGTATTCTTGTGAGTATTTTGAGTATACTTTGAGTATTTCTATACGGTGCAAGTCCGGTCATAGCTTTATATTCTTGTTTCAAATTTAGAAATCTTGATCTTTCGAGGTAAGGGATATTATTATTTTTCAGAATGATATTATTTCTTCAATATCATTATCTTTGAAATATTGATCTGAAGTTTTATCAAATTTGGAACTTTTGGTGTGAGATTACTATTCACTTATACTGACTTATTCACGATATCTGATCTTATTCACGAATACTTGTCTTATTCATCGAAAAATGAAAATTTTCCTTTTCATTCCAAAATATCTATTCTGGATACTAGCTTTGATTGTATCCATGTTTTGATCATTCTTGAATTTTACACCACTATGATTATTTTTGAGGTATTTTTGAACATGGATAAAACAAAGTACGAATCCTTAATCCTTAATCCTTATCATTTTGTTTCACTGGATTCGTTTCTTTAAAAATATTTTTCATCATCCTCAGTCTTAAATGATGATATTATTGAATATCTTTGGCTTGTAGTGCAAAGATGAATGATTTCTGAAGAATATCTTTGGGTCAGTAGTGCAAAGATGAACAGTGTTTAGATGAACACGACCAATCGATGAATATCTTTGGCTGTAGTGCAAAGATGAATATTTGATTCCGATGTATATTGATTGATGTTACGGGATAAAAGATAGACGATGAACTTTTAAATTCATACATAGAAGATAGTAGTTTGCATTCTCTACTTAACTCTTCTAATGAATTATTATTTCATTGCTGCGAATATTGATTTAAAATTTGTTGTCTATTGTATTCTATTAGATTTTTCCTGTTGAAGACTAACGGTAATTTGTTGTATATTATCTTAGTCATAATATTCTTTATTGGGCTAGTTGAGCTCCCCTTTTCCTTTTTTGTTCCATTTTTCTTCTCGTGAGGCGAGAATATAAGCGAGTGCGAGCTCTGGGGTATGGAATGAAGGTTTTAGAAAGAATTGTTTAGTAGTCCTCACCATTTTTGTAAAATAATGTATCAATAAATGTGATGAGGATTTATTTGAGTATAGATATTGTCTAGAAGATAATATTTGTATTCAAACTCACGCTTTTTCTTGTTGTAATAATAAAGTTGTAGTTGTTTACGCACCATGTATTGAAAACTCGTAATGGGTGATATATACCTATTTTGGGGGCGCCACAAAGAATCATGGCAAAGATAATAGAAGTGGAAATTGCAAGAAGAGAAGGTCATTTAGCTCAATTTTGTTGTGCACCAAAGTCAAGTCTAGCTGGGACGGTGGCACCAAAGGTGGATGTGGACAAAACAAAGTCGTTGGTTTTAGGAAGTGCATTTTTCATGACTTTTCAAAAAGCGAGTAAACCGAACGGGTTAGCACGGGTTAGTTAATTATAAATTGCGAAGTCTATACCTTATAAGATACTGGGTTCTACCCATTATTTTATCTCTCTTGCTTGCGTTCAACGCTTAAATTTGACTCAAGAAGTTAGACTTTGACTTATTAGGTTGAAACTTCGTTAGTAGAAGCCTTCGTTATCGCTTACTATTTTTAAATCTTGTTTGATTCAAATAAACACTTTCACGTTACTCGTCGATCTTATCTTTTGAAAAATACTTGCCTTTGATGTGATTTTAGGAATCAATTGGTTAACTACTCATCACGCTTTTCGTAAGGTTGTTAGCTTTTATATTCATAACCAACTTGTTGTGCGAATTCAAGTAACCAAACTACTAAAGTCAATTATTGTCATATCAAGCCATAAGTAAAGAGCCCCAAACCTTTCGTTGTTGACTTCCTTGTGTGGAATGCACCGAAGCCAGACATTCTGTAGGCGACATCGTGAATGAAGATGGCAAGTTTATAGGTATCATTGTGAGGTGCTATCTAGGTTAAGGGATAGAAGTCACAGTTGGTATCAATGTGACGTACTATCCAAGTCTTGGATGAGAGTCACAGTTTTGAATGATATTTCTATCATTAATAAATTTCTTGACGTATTCTTGAAGATTTTCTAGCCTACCCTAGAGCGTGAAATCGAATTTTGTATTGACCCCAGTACAAAAACTCATTTCTTAAACCCTCAAATATTTCTTCAACTAAAAGGATCTGTTTACGTGGATTATGATGGAAGTCATAACGAAAGTATTGAACTGATGAAAATCATGTGTATATGAAGTATTAGTAAGTGTTATGATGAGTTATGTTGGTTAGTATGTGAAAACATGAAAGTTTCTTAGAAATCACAAAGAGTTGAAAATCAGATTTTGGTGAAAAACGTAACATGAAATTCAATTGACCATATCTCCTATTATATTTTGAATTTTTGAATGTGGTCAAGTCCTAGAGTTAGATCTATGAGTTACCTAACTAATCCAAGTGGAATTACTGGAAAAGGTGTTGTAGATTTTTGTGTGGACTGATTTTAGCAAAGGAGTGCAAAGATGCAAAACCAAAAAAAGTTGCTGCCATGATTTTAGAGGGGCTGTTTCGGCCACTTAAATTATGAGAAAATTCTGGCCTTTTGGGACATGAAGGTATATGGTATAAAGTACCTCCTGTCCAAAAATGAGCTTATTCTCGACTTAAAATGAGCAAGTTATGACTATTTTAATATTTAGGTTTTTCCGACAAAAAAACGCTATAACCGGAGAGTTCTATAACTCAGATGACCATGAAATTTAAACTGGAAGCTCACGTTAACATGTGTAAAGTCCTGTCAAGATTTGGGAATTTTGGAGTTAAACTTGAGGTAGCTAATTTCTTAAGGAATTAATTAGAAATTGATTTTTGAAAAATAGTAAATGAATTTTAAAATTCTTGAAAATATATTTTCATTATGGGACTATATTATGCTAAATCCCAGAAAAAAAATATTTTTGGGATTGATTTGGTATTTTCATGAAAATAGTTTAGTTACTTAACATATGAGTTAAATATGTTATGTGAAGTAACAAAGTTGAAAATAGGATTTTATGGCTGAGAGAATCCTATATAGAGTATATATGCATATTTTTTTGAGGGATTTGATAATTGGTGATGATATCTTATGAGTATGGCATTTTGAATGATTAAATTATATGGTAAAGCGTAAACAATTGAGATAAATTGTTTATAAATTTAAGAAGTGATTAAAATATTGTTATAATATTAATGATATTAGATTATGAGATTATTAAGTGATTGATAACATGGAGATATTCTTGAATCCTCGGATAAATTATATTATAAATATTTAATATTTATCCTTTATCTCATTTGATTGATTCTTTATATCAAGATCCTCATGTTTATATTATGTTGAAAGTCATCTCGTGGCTGTGAGTGCATAGATGGACTTGGTATGATTATTATGACCGATCGTTGTTAGATAATCATAACCATAATTGAAAACACGATTATCTTTAGTAGTAGTGAATGGATAATTTGTGGTCGTGATACTAATGAATACACGATTATCTTTGGTAGTAGTGCATGGATAATTTGTGGTCGTGATACTAATGAATACACGATTATCTTTGGTAGTAGTGCATAGATAATTTGTGGTCGTGATACTAATGAATACACGATTATCTTTGGTAGTAGTGCATGGATAATTTGTGGTCGTGATACTTAATGAATACACAATTATCTTTTCGTAGTAGTGCATGGATAATTTGTGGTCGTGATACTAATGAATACACGATTATCTTTGGTAGTAGTGTATGGATAATTTGTGGTCGTGATACAAATGAATACACGATTATCTTTGGCCGTAGTGCATGGATAATTTGTGGTCGTGATACTAATGAATACACGATTATCTCGTGGTCAGTAGTGTATGGATAATTCGTGTTCGTGATACTTAATGAATATCCTCGGCCAGAGTGTAGGGATGATTAGATGATATGGATTAATTATTGAAATGAGTCTCAAAGAATGAAATATTAATTCATGGATGTGGTAAAAGTCATCTTTGGTCAGTAGTGCATTGATAGACTTGGTATGATTATGACCAAGGATTATTCGGTATAATCATGACCAGAATTGAAAACACGAATATCCTCGCCGAGAGTGTTCATGGATAATTCGTGGTTGTGATACTATTAAGTCGAGTCTCAAAGATTATTGGTTTTATAATTTGTATATCTTTGGCTGTAGTGCAAAGATGAATTGTTAATGAATATCTTTGGTAGGATTGCAAAGATGAATTTAATGTTTTCAATGATAAAGGTATTCAAGGTATCCTCACCTCTTATCATACCAGTGTATCGCACTTCTAATTTCGAGGGCTAAATTCCATAAGGAGGGGGAGATTGTGAGACCCAGATTTTATCAATAAAGATTTAAATTTTGTCGAAATAATTTTTAATATTATGGTGTGAATTTGAGATAATATTATAGTTGTGGGTAGTATTTATAAATTTTGCAAAAGTATGCAAGTGGTTATATTATATTCGATTGGTCTGGGAATATTCGATTTAGTAGGGAATATTCGCATAACTACTACAAATCATTGGTGGACCCCACAATGTAATTATTGTTTGGATTGAGAAAACGATAAAAATATTTTATTGAAATAACAATTGAAGTTTTACTTGTTGATCACTGTTGAACTACTCTGTAGTAAAAAAGTACGATGAATACGTGTGGGTTGCAAGAATAATACATGGTATTGATTATTGATATTTATGTGAAAGTCACTCAGTTTGATTCCATTATTGTCGATTAATAATAATTATTATTATAATGATAATGACGCTTTTGTTTTATTCAGATTATTAACGTAATAAAAAAGCGTAATATCTTTTATATAAAATGTAATACTTTATTAAAGTTATTCTATAAATAGAATATATTATATTTTATTATGCATAGTGTTGCATAGTGTTTTTGCATAAGATTTGCATAGTAAAATGTTTTTATATAAATAGAATATATTATATTTTATTTAAAAGATTTTGCTTTAAATATGGACCGTCGATTAAAGTAAATCAATCTGACCGCTCATGGATTAATTACTATGCATTCTATTTTCCTATAAATAGAAGCTAATTCCTTCATTATTTTCTTACGAATTCACCGAAACTCTGTAGAGAAAATTATAGAGAGAAGCTATAGAGAGAAAATCTATAGAGAGAAAGAAGAAAAGTATTCTCGCTACTTCACTTTTCCAATATTCATTCTTCTAAGGTAAGGGGTATTATTTGTTGTACCCGTAAGGGTGTTATTCTTTCTTATTCATGAAGAGAACTTCATTATTCCATTCATTATTATTTTGTTGAATAACTCAGTAAAGTGTGGTATACCCTATACATAACTTTTATATGCGCATACCTTATACTTGGTGAAATCCTTATGTTATTCCATTCTTATTTATTCATTGCTGAATAACTCAGATACGCGAAATCCCTATACTTGGTGATCTTCTTCATTATTCCATTCTTTATTATTCATTGGAATATCCATGTCTGTGTGTTTTACACCTGGACTGGTTCCATTGTTTATTATTTCGCATTTATTATTCTCGCTTGGAATATCCTCGTGCGTGTGTTTTACACCTGACCAGTTCCATTGTTTATTATTCAAAGATTTATTATTCATTGGATCATCCTCGCTTGGTGTGAATTTCACCGACTTCGGTTCCGTTATTATTATTCTTGAATAACTTTATCATGCAAGTAATCGCATGCACGGTGATTTCTTTTGTTATTCCATTCTTTATTATACCCAGTTGGTTAAAACTTTGACTTCTATACTCCATGAAATTAGTAGAATATCCTTGATATTTGCGTTTCATCCAAATCTTTTCATGAAAATATTCTTCCGATCATTCTTGAATTTTACTCTACAAAACAAAGATCTTGTTGACAATTTGGACGTTATTAATTCCTGGATAAAATAATTCTTGAACTTGTTTTATTGAATTATTATGTCATTGTCATCATCCTCGTGATATATTATGTTATCTTTGCTTACTACGTATAGATGAACTTAGTATGATTATGACCGAGGATCATTCGGATAATCATGGCTTGTTATAAATGATGTGATAAAAGTCCTCGATTGGCTGTAATGCGGTGATGGATAGTTTTTTGGTATGATTATGACCGGGATGATTCTTTATAGTCATGACCATTGATAATTTGATGAAAATCCTTGACCGTGGTGTACGAGGATTATTAGATATTGTGGTTTATTCATTAAACCGAGTCTTAATGATAAAAATTTATGAAAACCTTTTAAAACCTAAAAGATAGTAGACTTTTATTTCTACTTGACTCTTTTAATGGATTGCATATTCACGCAGCTTAAACCGGTTGTCTATTGTATTTTATCGCTTTAACATCATGTTGAAGGCCAATGATAATTTATTCTCGCATTATCTTAGTCATAATATTTCTTCTTTGGGCTAGTTGAGCTCACCTTTTCTTTCACCGTTTTCTTCGTGAAATGAGAACATAGGCCGGGACGAAGTCGGGGAACGGGAGTAATGGTCCGAGAGGATAGCATTAGTAGTCCTCACTATTCGTGAAATAGTGTGATAATAGTTGTAATGAGGACTCTTTTGAGTTTGTATAATATCTAGTAGACAATATTTGTATTCAAACTCACGCTTTATGTCGATTGCATACCTACGCTTATATTAGTAAGTTGTATTTGAATTTATGTACCATGTAAGTGGCGACCCAAGATGGGTGACGTATACCTAATTTTGGGGGCGTCACAACCGCTGTTGCTCGGAAGTGAGAACTTCAATTTTTGGAAGTTCAGAATGAAGATCTATCTCAACCGAGACCCATGTGAATGGTGGGTAATTGAAAATGGGCCAGTCATTCCGCAACATGATGATGACAAGCCAAAGAATCTCATGGAAATGGACTCAAATGAATCGTATATGGTATCTTATGATTCCAAGGCCATGAATACACTTTTAAGTGGCATGGTTCAGTCAAAAATAAATAAGGTTTCTTCTTATACTACGACTAAGGAAATTTGGGACACAGTCATCATGAGTCAAGAAGGTACTACTAAAGTGAAGAATAGATCAAAATTTTTAACAAAAGCTTTCAACAACAAGAAAGACTTCAAGCAAAAGTCACAAGAGGAAACCTGTTTCAAATGTGGAAGGCCTGGTCACTTCAAAAGAGACTGCTTCCAACTAAAAAGAAAAAACAAAGCAAATGGTTCAAATGGGAAAGCTCTAATGACATGGAGTGATGATGAATCTGATCATGAAGATCAAGAAGAAGAAACTGCTCAGTTGTGCTTCACTGGAAAACATAATGAGAAAACATCTGAGGTAAGTCATGAACTTGGAGAAATTACTATTTCTAACTATCTTGTTTTAAAAAAAATGAAAATCTTCGTATGAAAGAGAAAAATGCTCATTTAAAAAATTGGATTAATGATTTAATGTAAGAGGTAGAAACCTTAATTGAAGAAAAAAAAAAATTTATTAAAGATTGCTCATCAAGTGAAGTATCCAAATTAAATGCTAAAATTGATTATCTTGATAACTTTAATAAAATTCTATATAATTGTGCAAACAAATTAAATGAAGAATTCCATGATATTAAAAAGGAAAATGATGATTTAAAAAAAGTTTGAAAATGAGAGATACTTGTTTTGATGTTTTAATGATGAAAAAAATAATAAACATGCAAAATAACAATGATGAAGAAATAATATTTTTGAAAAATGATATTGCAAAATTTGTTCAAAGAGAAGAGAATTTAATCGAACACAAAACCACCAAATTATCAATTTTTGAACATTAATAGAAATTACAGAAAATCTATTGCGAAAAATCCAGAAATAATTTCTTAAATTCCATAACAAATAAAATACATAACTTCAATGGTTCAAAATTGATAGACATGTCCCAACTTATAGAATTGCAAGATATCCAAACTTGAGAACGATCCATTGACCGGATTAAGAGTTATTGTCCACGCATATTGCCAAAATAATAAAAAAATAGATTTAATTCAGATTTAAGTTTCTTACAAGTTCTTTTCCTTTGCTAATCTAATAATTTTCATTGATTTTCATTTCCAAATCTCCCAAAAAAAATCTCTAAATATCCAAAATACCAAATCAATATTACCAATTAAAATCAAAATTGAAGAAGAGGAGGAAAAGCTTTTACCAAATATCAAATTTTCATCTTCAAATCCTATCCACCCATCTTTCTATATTCTCTCTTCTTTTTTCAACGTACATTAGTCTGGAGTAATTTTCTTTTTTTTACGTTTTAATTGTGTTATCTTGTTTATTATAACAATAACTATTTGTTTAATCTGCAAGATAACTAGTTGTTACTTCAAGAATTCTTTTGAAATTCAAAAGTTCAATTAATATCACACTAATTAGTTATTTTATGTAATAATTATTCATACATAATTAACTACTCAATTAACTTTATTATTTTATTAATTACTATTGTTATTAACCACCAAATCCTTATTTTTTAAAAAATGATTTTTTTTAATTATATTATTAAATATAGGAGATATTACCGCATCTAATCAATGTACTACTTGCATTATCAAATCGGCATTTTTTGGGTAGATTAGAAGAGAAATTACAGGACCGGGGAAAAAGTTGGTTGGGGGTGAGTTAGGGGTATTTGATAAAAATTGAATGAAATTGAATAAAAAAATTATTTGAAAATTAACATATCTGAAACATCTGAATGACATAATTTTATTATTTTAGCCCTCTGAACAAACTCAAAATTGTTGTAAATTTATTTAATATAATAGTTAATACTTTTTTTTTAATTTTATTTATTTTCTTTAACTGTTCATTCAGTCAGTCAAATATGTTCAGTCTTAAATAAACAGTCCCAATCGAGAATAGAGCAATCTAGTCCGTTAATGACAAACTAAAAGGAATAGAATTAGAGCATGTGTGTCTCAATACCAATTCATCTGATTCTATGGGCCTTTACTCATTTCTTCTTCTTTTCTTTTTCTAAGTTTTGAAGGGAATTTAAGATAAGAATGAATCCCAACACCTCCTAATATTGCATTTTTCATTTTAGGGTTTGAGACGAAACAAAGGGACTTTTCCCCAAATAAATTTGACCTACTGAAACTACTAATATATACAGTTTTATCCATGTATATAATGAAAAAGTCATTTTATTTTATTATAAAAAGTTAACATTTCTATAAATAAATTTAATACTTTCACAAACGTCTCCGCCTGTCAGCACCACGAGAGATCATCAACTTCTGACTTTATTTTTTTTGTGCATTTTCTTATTTCTCAAGTATTACTGTTAACTGATGAAAAACATTGTGGAGTACTGCTGTAAAACTGAATGGAAATTCATGTTTCAATATGAACGATGAAATAAATACGCCAACAAAATAGATAAGTTGATGAAATCTTTACATTGATTCAATCTTGAGAACTTATCCATTTGAATCTAGTATTGTCAATAAATTTAATATACAAATAATAAGAATATAATTTATTTATCCAAATACAAACGACCCTAAATATTAGAAGCAAAACTTCTCGATCCATGTTCTAATAAATCAAAAGAAACTTTATCAGCACTTCACAACTGTTTTCCAAGTCAAGTAAGTTCTTCAATGTCATGCCAACTTCAGCTTAAATATAAAATCATGAGTACCAGTTTTACCACAAAAAGTTCCTCACTACTCGCAAAGTTCAGAAACTTCACTCTTCACTAAAATAGGAAGGATCCTGTAGTTATAACTTATAACCCACCTCAGGTAATAACTAGCGGCAAGAAAAGAAAACCCTATAGCTCAAAATGCAATCAGGCCTAGATTCCTAATTATGATGGGACAGCATCAGATGACTTCAACTTCTTTGGTGGTGGGTTTCCTCCGGACATCACCACATAGGTATAGAAGCACAGCATCGCGACACTGTCATAAAGAATAACAGAAAAATAAATAAGTTTACAAGATACCTCGAGTTAAAAACTCAAAAAAGGATTTTCATTAGCAGTAGCATATCCACTAGATATTTCAGTACCTAATGACTGTAGAAGCCTGTTGGAAATACTTTCTTCATCTGCATATATAAACAAATACAATTCCCTATTTAAAGCCAATAACATAGCGAGTGAATTGAGTGAGAAAATCAGTTTGTATTGTAATTGCTACCGTTGAATAGGACTTGAAGTTCTTCCAAAGAAGCACTGCAGAGAGTACTGCAAGGTTCGAAGTAGGCATGCAAAACGGTGAAAGAGATTACCCATAGTGAGTGACCAAAGCAAAACTAAAAACAGAAAGTTTATCTTCTGACAAATTTATTTCACTCAAAAATATCACAAGAACTTGAGTCAGAGTTTATTCAACATTACAAAGGTTGTTATTTCTTGATGAAGCTCATTGAGAGAATGAGAGTATGAATTTGTATCATATTTAAAAGAGAAACAAAATTTGAAGGGAAAGATAGTGACACGGAGTTTGGGTAAAGCAGACTCATATGACTATATATTAATGGACAGCTATATAGTTGCCTCTTGTTTATAATATTACAATTTCAACGAGACTACACTGATCTCATTAAAAGCATAGATCCCTGAGAAGTATAGTTTAAACAGATCAACTCTTAGAAACAGAAAAAAAGTTCAGAAAACCAAAGTACGCAAACCAAGCATAAAACATTCCAAAAATATAGACAACTTCAGTAACAGTAGTTGAAGAATTTATAGACATAACAATAAGGAAGAAAAGAAGTCACATTAAGCAATAAGGGTCTGCTTAATAAGCATTTTTGTATGGGTTTTTATTTGTTCGTCACTAGAAAACTTATACAAGTCATTTATCCTTGGGAAAGGATACTTTATTTTCAACCATTTTTTTTGTTCATCTTTATGAAGATAATGGACCCAAGACACAGAGCTAGTAAGATTCCATCTCACTTGCATGTTCAGAGTATCAGCTGGTGGACAGGAGTTTGGCAAGCGTACAATACCTTCCTCTCCGTAGCTTAACTAGTTTGAATCAAAGAGAAGATAATGGACTCATTCTTCAATTAGTAGAATGAGAAGGCGGTGGGCGACTAGAAGTATTAGTGATGTAGGACGAGCCCGTGAAAGTTGGTTAGAACAATATAAGAGGGCTTTAGAAACCCATGAATTAGAAGTTGTTTAGTTTCTTTAATTTGCAGTTATCTTATTTAATTTGTAGTTATCTTATCGGAGTCCAAGTTAGGTTAGGAAAGTTGTCTAGGAGTATTATAAATAGTGATGTACTTCATTATTTTGATACATTAAATGATTAATTGATTAAGTTTTGTGTGAGAATTATCTTATCCTTCATCCCAAAACCTCCGTCCCCATCAATTAGCCTTGTCAACAATGACTGATAGTGTTGGGAGAATTTCAATATATCTACCTCCATGGGAATCTAAGTACCTCTCTATCAGCCACAAAATGATCAGGACATGATCCATCATGGCTATCACATGTGGAAGAAGTAGCTAGTTCTACCCACTAGATTAAAGATGCTCATGCTCGAAATTTTTCATAATAATGCTTATAATTCTTGATGTTTCATTTGATGCATTTTTTGGTCCATTAGATATTTTTAATTATGTTATGAGAATCATGAATATTTGCTGATTTTGATATCCCCAAAATAAGTGAAGATAGGTCATTTTGGCTTCTAATTTCTAAATACTAGTACAAGTAGAATTATGGGTTGCCTTGTAAGATTGTAGATATGTCAACAAGATCTAAAACTTTGACATAGTAAAATTTTAAGACTTTGTAATTGATTTTATACAACTATCTGCCATATTGGTAAGCAGGCTTTACTAACCCAGAGGATTCAAAACACAAGACTAAAGGGGCGTGGGGATCAAGCAAAGAATTTTCAACATCATGCTAGAAACAAAAGGGAAGCTCGAGAGTTCAAACAAAGTCTCGATGGATTGATCCAAGATGTTTGAAATTTGAAAACAAACGTAAGAAAATCGAAGAGGAAGCAAAAGAACATGAGACATTAATTTGGGTCGATTTAATACAAGCCCAATTTTAATCTTCTTAACAAAGTCAACATATTTACTTACTGAAAGGAGTATTATGAAAATCCCATGCGTGAAAAGGATTTTATTTGGATTCTTAATTTTAAATTCTATTGTAATTAGGATTTCTTTTTAATTAGAATTCTTTTTTTGACTTCTATATTGTAATTAGGATTTCTTTTTAATTAGAATTCCTTTTCCAAATTGACTTCTATTTTCTTATAGAATTAGGGTTATAGTTTATAAATTTCTATTAGGATTTGGATTGTTTTGAGTAGTATAAATAGAGGTGCAAGTTGATGTAATATGACACATTATCATTATTTATTATTGATATATTTGTGAGGTTATTCTCTACTTTTGGTTCTTTGAAGAATTCTAAGTATTTTTCTTAGTTATTTCTTTGAGATTGATTTGACTTATCATCTGACAATTCATAGTTGTGTGTGGCGTCTTCTCTACGCATCGATCGTCGATTGTCTGAGATTACTAGCTTGATATATAGCGAGGGGTCAAGGTGTCGTTGGTGTCCATTCAACGCTGAAATTCGAGCATGACAATTGTACCAAAATTACCGATCTACATATAGGCGAGGGGTTAAGGTGTTGCAAAGCAATTCACCCAACAATTGTCTTAGAAAGCGATCGGGCGACGACCACCTCACTTAAGCGTCTTAGTGGAGTCTATCATTTGGTATCAAAGCTAAGCCTTTCTAGCAAGTTACTTATCTTTAATTTTTTTTCGAAAATATATATTGCAAAAAAAAAAAAATAAAAAAAAAAAAAAAAAAATAAAATAAAAATTTCATATTATTGTCTTAACCCATTTTTAGCACACCATCAAATCATCAAATTCTAACCAAGAGTTCATACTGTTCCATCATCATCAATTACGAAGCAGACTACAATTTACGAGTGCAAAGCTACTGAGAGGAGTACAAGACAATCGATCGGTGATTTTTGTGGTATTACGATAACTACACCATCTATATTTTTGTTTAAAGTGACAAGTAATTTGAATTGATTAGTAAAACCAAGAATTTTGCTAGGGAATTCAATAAGAACCTATTAGAGAGAATATTTGAGGTAAAAGGCTTAGTGGTGAGATTAATCGAGGGTAAAAGCCAATTATTGAGAGTATACAGAGTGGACCATTGATTCGAAGCGAAACACGTAAAGGGAGTGGTGAGAAGCTGTTTTCTACTAACCCTTATTTTGCGGGAAATATGTCTACAGCTCAAAGGATAAAGGAACTCATGAGAAACAACCTTGACGGTTGAATTGAAATTCGGATGGAAGCGATGCGTAAAGAATGGGATCGGAGATTGAGAAAGACTATAGAAGCAAATCAAGAACAATTAGAAGAGATGAGGGTGTACATGGTGAGCTATCCCAAAACACTCTTGGGATGCAAAACAAAGGCGAGGACACAACAAAGCGGCCTTGAAAAAGAAAGACCACTACGGTGAGGGCGGTGAGTGCGGCGTGGAAGATCGTGAATCTAATTTTCGACATCAAAGACACTTGGAGGTGCTAGGGAAAGAAGAGAGGTCGGAGCGAGAGAAGATGGCAATTTGGATAGCATAAAATGAAGATTCCGACTTTCGAAGGCACGGGTGATCCACGAGGCTTATTTAGATTGGGTAACCAAGATGGAAGCGAATCTTTGGTATCACAACTATTCGGACCTCAAAAAGTCAAAGCCCAGCCATTCTGAATTTTACGGATATGCATTGATATGGTGGGATCGGTTGTGACTAATCGGAGAAAGGTGTGAATGACGTGGATTACAACTTGGCGGAGATAAGCGATAATGAAAAGAGAGGTTTGTACCACACATCTTATCAACGGAGATCATTAAGTAATTTACAAACTCTTAAGCAGGGGAAGTCGGTGTGGATGAATATTACGGGGAGATGGAGATGTTGAAGGATCGGGCTAACTTGATTGAGGACAATGAAACATCGATGGCTAGGTTCTCGGCGAGGATTGAGCGGGAGATTGCGAGACTTGGTTGAGCGACAACATTATTTAGAGTTGGAGGAAGCTGGTCCATATAGCTACTAAGATAGAGAAACAACTCGAGAGCGAGTAGGACAACGAGGACAATCTAATGCTAGTTCATCATGGAGACCCAATTTGGCAAAGCGAGAGGAAAAAAGGCAAATGCGTTCAAGCGAAGGTGGAACCAAACAAGGATCAACTAAGCCGAGAAACTTCGAGTAAAAAAGCCCGAACAACCTTCTTTTGGTCGTGTCGAGATATTGTATGTTTTAAGTGTCGGCGCGGGGGACATATTTCTAGCGATGTCCAATCGAGAGGAAAATGTTGTTACTTGACAATGGAGATGTGGAGGCCAGGGGAAGATAGCGACAGATTCTATGCCACCATTAGAGGAGATAGGTGAGGATCTGCAATACATGGTGAAATTGCAGTTACAAGAAGAGCACTTAGTACCGAGTTAAGGAGGAGAAGCGGTGAGCAATGGGAAAATCTATTTCATACTCGATGTCTTGTGAATGGGAAAATTTGTTGCGTAGTTATAGATGGAAGCGGTTGTCTGAATGTGGCAAAACACTACGATGGTGGAGAAGTTGGGGTTACCTACTACCAAACATCCATGGTAAATATCGTTTGCGATGGCTCGATGATAATCTGAGACATTAAAGTAACCAAGCAGTGTTAGTTCCATTTGCTATTGGTCGGTATATTGATGAGGTATTGTGTGATGTGGTGCCCGTGCGAGCGGGACATATATTGTTGGGTAGACCATGGCGGTTTGATAGGAGGGTTCAACATGGCGGGTTTACCAGCGTATATTCATTAGTTCACGACAAGAAGATCTCTCTTTCGTCCTTTGTCACCACAACAAGTACATGAAGATCAAATTCATTTGCGGAAAAATTATGTACAAAGAAAAGAGAGTGAAGAAAAGAAAAATCAAGAAGAAAAAAAAAAAAAAAAAAAGAGAAAAAGAAAGAAAAAAAAAAAAAATATCTTGGCAAAAAAGAGTGATGTGAGAAGAGCTTTGATTTCTAAGCGACTATGATTTTACTTGGTATAAAGAGGCGCTTTTGACTACTAACGCTAATGATTCTTTGCTGAGTGTTGTTTCATCTCTCTTCTGAGAATTCAAAGATGTATTTCAGGAGCTTCCTCATGGACTACCACTGATTAGGGAATTGAGCATCAAATTGATTTTGTTCGGTCTGCGGCGATTCCAAACCGTCCGACTTATCGGAGTAATCCAGGAAGCGAAGGAGTTCTGAAAGCAAGTTAATGGTGATGGAGAAAGGATTAAGTGAGAGAAAGTATGAGCCCATGTGCGATTCCGGTGATCTAGTCTTAGAAAAAGGATGGAAAATGGAGGATGTGCATCGATTGTCGACGGTAAATAACATTACGGTAAAATATCGACATCCCATTCCTCGTTTAGATGACGTATTAGATGAATTACATGGGTCTTGCATATTTTCAAAATTGATTTAAAAAGTGGTTATCATCAAATTAGAATGCAGAGGGTGATGAATGGAAAAGCAGACGTTTAAAACTAAATCTGGTCTTTATGAATGGTTAGTATTACCTTTTGGTTTAACTAATGCAAGAGCACTTTCATGAGATTAATGAACCATGTTTTGCGTCCATTCATTGGAAAATTTGTAAATAGTTTATTTTGATGATATCTTGATTTATAGCAAAAACTTGAAGATCATGCATTGCATTTAAAATCATTTTAGATGTACTTAGGAAAGAAAAGTTATTTGCTAACATGGAGAAATGCTGCGTTTTGTTGGGATAGAATTGTTTTCTTGGCTTTGTTGTGAGTTCACGAGGAGTCCAAGTTGATGAGGAGAAAATACGTGCGATCTGGGATTGGTAGAGTCCAACCAATGTGAGTCAATCTGAAGCTTTCATGGACTCATGAAGTTTCTCTGAAGCTTTGTTGAATTTTAGTGAAATTCTGACACCATTGGCCAGAAGTCATCAAGAAAAGTGTGGGCTTGAGTGGGGTGATGAGCGGAAAAAGCATTTAATTTGATTAAGGATAAATTGACAAATGCTCCTTTACTTATTTTGCTAACTTTGCTAAAACTTTTGAGATTGAGTGTGATGCTTGAGGTTTAGGGATTGGGCGTGTTGATGCGAAGGAAAACCCGATTAGGCGTATTTTAGCGAAAAGTTGAGTGGGGCGACTTTGAACTATCCTACATATAACAAAGAGATGTACGCTTTGGTTAGAGCCTTGGAGACATGGCAACATTACTTGTGGCCTAAGGAGTTTGTGATCCACACCGTCGTGAATCATTGAAATATTTGAAGGTCGACCTGAGTTGAACAAAAGACGTGCGATGGATGGAATTTATCGAGACATTTCCATATGTTATTCGATATAAGCAAAAGTAAGGAGAGAGCGTCGTTCACGGATGCTTTGTCTCGCGGTATGTTTTGTTAAATACTCTTGATCTGAAATTGCTTGGGTTTGAGCAATTAAAGAGTTATATGATAATGACCTTGATTTGGTGAAGAGTTTAAAACTTGTGAAAAGAATGTTGTGGGTAAATACTTTAGAGTTGATGGATTCTTGTTTGAGAAAATAAACTATGTATTCTGCATGTTCTTTGCGTGAGTTGTTGGTTAGGGAATCACGTAGGGGGCGGTTTAATGGGACATTTTGGTGTTGATAAAACTTTTCTTTGTTTAAAGAACATTTTATTGGCCTCATATGAAAAGGGATGTAGAAAGAATATGTGATAGATGTATTACTTGTCATGAAGCTAAATCTAAGTGTTCGACCCCATGGATTGTATCGCCATTTACTATTCTAATGAACCTTGGATTGATCTTTCTATGGACTTTGTGTTGGGTTTACCTAGGTCTAAGCATGGTTATGATTCGATATTTGTGGTGGTGGATAGATTTTCAAAAATGGCACATTTTATTCCATGTCATAAAAGCGATGATCGTCTCGTATTCTTGATTTGTTCTTTAGGGAGATTGTGCGTTTGCATGGTATGCCTAAAACTATTGTTTACGATAGAGATCTGAAAGTTCTTAAGTTATTTTTGGAAGACCTTGTGGGGTAAATTGGGTACTAAATTGTTATTTTCTACTACTTGTCATCCTGGTTGACAATTGATGAAGTAGTAAATAGGACTTTATCGGCATTATTACGGGCTATCATTAAAAAATATCAAGCGATGGGAAGAATGTTTACCACATGTTGAGTTTGCATATAACAGATTACATTCATTCTGCTACTAATTTTTCTCCATTTGAAATTGTATATGGTTTTAATCCTTTGACATAGTTGGATTTATCACGTTACATTTACGAATATACTAACATGGATGGAACAAAAAAGTGATCTTGTTAAGCGATTCATGAAAGAGCGAGCTAAACATTGAGCGGAGAAGCGAACAATACATTAAGCACGCGAAACGAGGGCGACATCAAGTGATCTTTGAGCAGGAGATTGGGTGTGGTTACATATCTTGGAAAGAAAGATTCCCAGTTCAAAGGCGTTGAAATTGCTTAGGGGAGATGGTCCATTTCAAGTTCTCGGCGTATCGATAATGATGCTATAAATTGGATTTGCCGGTGAGTATAATGTTAGTGCTACATTTAACGTTCTTGATCTAAGTCCGTTTGATGTAGGTGACGATTTGAGGACAAATCCTTTTCAAGAGGAGAGGAATGATGAGGACGTGACGTGCGTGGATTCAAACAAGACTAAAGGGGCGTGGGGATCAAGCGAAGGCTAGAAACAAAGAGGTTGAAACAAAGTCTCGATGGATTGATCCAAGATGTTTGAAATTTGAAGCTAACGTGAAAATCGAAGAGGAGGCAAAGAACATGAGACATTAATTTGGGTCATTTAATACAAGCCCAATTTTAATCTTCTTAACAAAATCGACATATTTACTTACTGAAGGAGTATTATGAAAATCCCACGCGGTGAAGGATTTTATTTGGATTCTTAATTTTAAATTCTATTGTAATTAGGATTTCTTTTTAATTAGAATTCTTTTCCAAATTGACTTCTATATTGTAATTAGGATTTCTTTTTAATTAGAATTCCTTTTCCAAATTGACTTCTATTTTCTTATAGAATTAGGGTTATAGTTTATAAATTTCTATTAGGATTTGGATTGTTTTGAGTAGTATAAATAGAGGTGCAAGTTGATGTAATATGACACATTATCATTATTCATTATTGATATATTTGTGAGGTTATTCTCTACTTTTGGTTCTTTGAAGAATTCCTAAGTATTTTTCTTAGTTATTTCTTTGAGATTGATTTGACTTATCATCTGACAATTCATAGTTGTGTGTGGCGTCTTCTAGCGCATCGATAAATCGTCGATTGTCTTGAGATTACCGCTTGATATAAGCGAGGGGTCAAGGTGTCGTTGGTGTCCATTCAGCCTTGAAATTCGAACGAGCGAGCAATTGTACCAAAATTACCGACATATAGGCGAGGGTTAAGGTGTTGCAAGCATTCACCCAACAACTAAGTTAGAACGATCGGGCGACAACCACCTCATTTCTATCATAATATATAATCATTAAAATTGTATAACAATTAGTCAATAATAATAGTAACTCTACTGTTCAAACTTAAAAGTTGAAACAGAATATTTTACTTATGCCTGCAGACTCAACTTGAGCAGAGGATGACAAACAACATAACACCAAACCTCTGCTTCTCATAGTGAAAAGTTCAACAATGCTATCAATGCCTATTATATTATGTACTACTAACAAATTGTTGCCATTTCACACTTGCTGAATAGCAACATTCAATAATTAAAGTCTTAGACATCAAAGACTACACTATTTTAAAATGAAAATTCTCCCATTTTCGAGGTCTAGGGTGCTTTTTGATATTGCTCTGTCTGTCTTATCATGTGTACACTGGTTTCACCCTCATTTTAGTCATCATAGTAGATTCACTAATCCAACAGAACTAAATGCTATAGACTCCTTTTACTCTTTGGTCCCCATAAGACAACTGACTTTAGTTACCCACTAAGACAAACTCACTCACTAAGACTTAAGACAGTGTACCCATTATTCATAGCTCAAGTAACCCAACCCAATATATCAATATATCACAACATATCAGATGGAAGCAAAGTCACTAGAAATTTATAAAATATGAGTACATATATATATATATATATATATATATATATATATATATATATATATATAGGCGGATCAATGACACTAAGTTTTTTACACAATTTTTGACTCTAATGATTTGAACACTCTTAATGGCAAAGATTAAAGCTAATTTTAAATTTATAACTAAATAAAAATAAAAACAAAACTTAGAGTTTTTCATCTTTATCTTTTTCACGTCTAAAACTTCAACCTGGAGCTGTCAAACTGTCATCATGATGGAGGAAGCCCAAGTATCATCCAACTCTCATCAATCTCTAGTATGTTATCATAATTTTTGTTTTATTTTTATTTAGTCATAAATTAAAAATTAGCTTTAATCTTAGCCATTAAGAGTGTTCAAAAAACTTAGTGCCATTGATCCGCCCCCTACATATATATATATTCTTTCATTTTTGGAGTAAGGAGCAACCGACAGCAGTCAACAGAGCAAAACTAAAGGGAAGAAAAAAAAAATTGTGAACCAGAGTAAGAAAAAAAAGAAGCGACTCACGAATCGCGACCAGAGAATAAGAGAAAATTTAACAAGGGAATATCTGCAAGCAGCGCCGCCGGAAGGAGTAGACTTCGGAGTCATGCTGATTAGAGTAGGCTTCGGAGTCACGCCGATCGAGTAAGTATTCAGTAAATCTCTCTCTCGCTCTCGCAGTCTTCTTCCCTTTTAGTCTTACTTCTTCCCCTTCTAGTCTTCTTCTACTGCGATTCTGCGAATCGAGTATCAACTAGGGCAAGCTTTGGAACAATGTCGTTTAGGTTTTTTTTTAACCCGGTTAGTAGTTTGGTCGATCCATACCCAGAGTGGTCAAGTCGCTTGCTCAGCCGATATGTCGTCCAAGTCGTCCATGAGTCGTTCAATGCGACAACTGCCTTGCCTAAACGCTCGACTTTCAAACCTCCACCAAGTTGCCCGGTCGCCTTGCCCTCCTCCTATCGACTGGACGCCTAGGCAACGCCTTAACAACTATGATTTGAATAGGAAGTGAATACAAAAGATCCAAGAGAAACCATTTTACACGACCACCCAAATCCAATTCAAAAGAAAAACTAAACCCAAATAAAATTTTGTAGCTTGTGGATGATTATCATCTATCCTCAATTTTCCAGCATTGTATCCACTCCATTTTAGGAAAGCAGTGTGTGCTCATACATTCAGGTTCTTGAGAACTTTCTTGTCTCCACCTCTAAGGATGTGAATGGATCCATAACCTCAGGCTTAGCCTTAGAAGATCTATTGTGAAGGACCCAGGGATTCTCACCAAGAAAATAACGTCCTCAAAGTCCCCTCATTCAAAGGCAAAGTAACATGTCAGTGCCTTCTTAAGGGAGTTCAATAGGGTCTATGTTAGGTGGACTCTTCACTTTGTCTTGAAGTACCCGTGTTCAACACTCGACATTTCTATGACAAGGGTATTATGAGTGTTGGATACTTCATTTTAGTGTAAAAAAAAAGTATAATTGAGGAGTACCTGTGTCAAACTCTTCAAAGTACCCGTGTTTAACTGAACACTCCATTCGAGCCCTGTAACTTAGAGTAGAGCAAGGTTCAACTGTAAAGAACAAAACTGAAACCAGCTGATCCTAAAGGAGAAAGTAATACCCTTATGTAGCCAAAAAATAAGCCCAGTCGTGTGGTTTCTCCTAAAAGAGTTTCATCAAAATTTAACTTGAATCTTCCTATACGCAGATGCTTCAAAAGCACTGCAGGTGGAAGGCTATTAGGTTATGATGCTTTGCCTATAACTTATTTTGAGTGCCCCCTCTTTGAGCCTCATCTAATCAAAGCTGCTTGGGTTTTGATTCTAAAGAGATAAAAATGAATATTTGCCTCTTGGAAACATATTAGACACTTCAAATGTCCGTTGAAGGTTGCCTTCTTTGCTTGTTCAGCTTGTTTGGATACCTATGCGACGATTGATAACTCCAGTTACAGGTTACAATCGTTTCTAATTGGTGTTTCTTGCATTAGAGATTTAGTAAACTGTCAACAATCTCCTCTTACAAAGTGATTTCGAAAGTCTCAATTTGATTAATTTGATAGCAAGTGGACTAATTCATGTTCATTGGTCAATATGATCAGTTGAGTAAAGCTATTGGGATACCTCTTTTCTAACTGTTAATGGCCAGTTTCCAATTTTTAAGGGGATGAATCAATGTTTGTGAGTAGACATACCTTTTATTGAGTGACACTCGAAATATCGAAGTTTCCTTCTCGAACAAACAAACATAATGAATAGGTAAGATTGAGAATTAATTACATATAAATTTCCAGAACTTTTGAGTCCAAAGTAGGAGACCAAAAATAAGATAAGATAAGATTGATACAATTTGAGCGTCTAATGTGTTGTAATTCACATACTCGTAAAACGACTTAAAACACACTTAATTACTATGTTAGGATGTAAAGATGAAACTTATCTTCTTCTTTTTAATTTATATATTCCTTTTATTTATTTATTTTCATTTTAAGTGGTGAAGCACTTGGAGTTCATCATTTTGAAAAAGAAAAGAAAACCTCACCAAAAGGAATTCCAAAACAAAAATCATGGATCTTTGCCGCCCTTTTTTCTCCAGTGACAACATGATCTATCGGCTTGCTCATCACTTTTCCATTACAATGGTCTTCTTTATCAGAATATGTCTTCTCTGATATGTCATTATGTGATGTAACTGCATCATCTGTATAACTTGGGATGACCTTACTTTCAGAACCAGGTAACTCTGTACGACGTGCATCTTGGCTTCTAATAACCAATACCTAGAGAATATAACTTTACAGTAGTTAACATCACCTCCAAATGAAAGGAAGGTATCATATTAACACACCTAAACATTCTGGATCAACTCCCAAGTGCCTAAAAACTTTTACTTAAACATTAGACCCATTTGTGTTAGCAGATTTATTTTTGCAGGTCACGTAGAAATAAGCATGCTTATGTATAGAATTCACAAATGAATCTTTTTTGTAGTGTCATAAATTCAAATTATTCCTAATAGTCAATAAGTATATAAAGTAATGTACTACCTCCAGTTCCTAAATTAGACATACATTTGAATTTTTGAAGACAATTTACAAAATCTTAAAATTTAAAATTGATATGATTTAATTTAAGTTTTGCGAGTATACATAATTATGTTCGTTTATATTAAAATTAAATAAATTAGCATCGATTTTAAAATTTATCATTTCGCAAGTTGATCTCAAAAAGTCAAAAATGTAACTCTAATTTTGAACCAAGGAAGTAAAACTGAATCAGAATAAACTCTGATGCCCTTGCAAGCAGTTTAACCTATTAAGTTTTCCAAGTATAATCTCTCACTTTCATCTTAAGAAATGACATTTCAAACATGTTTAGTTCCAATTATCTATACTTCTATATCAGCAATTTCTCAACATAATTGTTATGTAACATGTGTCCATTTTTACATACTTACAAACTTATATACAGAAATATGTACACAAAATTAACACAACCCTGTTACAGCAATTGAGAACAAGTAAAATTAGGCATCAATGAAACTCTCAAAACCAGAAAATTTACAACGCAGCATTAATCTAGCATAATAAAGAATTGTAATATCAATTAACTCCACCCTGATTTTATAAACACATGATTTACGGATTTAGTTCAGCACTAGGGTTTCACTTTTCACAAAATAAAATCCAATTCAATCCCAATCTCATCACCAAAACCACGTCTGATAATAATGCATAATTAAAGTTTTGTAATAATATTTTTGAACCGTATTTATTAGTTTACTAACAATCTATGGGTAAACCGAACAGTGATTAGGGCTTCGTAAGTAGCAGAAATATGAGTAGTACCTTTGGGCATGGGTATGATCCGGTGTTAATATGTAGTCGCCGGTGGAGGTGGATTGAAGAGAAGCACGAAAGCTGAGAGATTGCTAACGACATAACGAACTGATGATTGAGCTCACGATAATTGTTATATCATCAAATAAAAATTTGAGATTGAGGAGGAGGAGGAGGAAGAAGAAGAACTCGAAAAGTTTTTCTCGACTTTGGACACCAGTTAGAATGTGGATTTGCAGTATTCTTGAGCTGGAATACATTTTTAACATTATTACTACCAAATTCTGAAAACATTTCTGTCCTTTTTCAATTTATTTTTCTCCTGCCAAAAAGGGAAAAACAAATATACTTTCCTTCCTTTTTATGTATCATTTTATTAAATAAAATAAATAAATAAATAATATTATGTGCATAAACTATTAATAAAAATTTGTGCACAAAAATATGACCCATGTACTGTTTACTACTAAAAAGGAAATTGTGCACAATTACCTACAATTACATGTTTTATTATATTTTTATTAGTAAACAATACACGGGTCTTATTATTTGTGCATAATTTTTTGTACAGTTTGTGCACATAACATTATTCACCAATAGAAATATGTAAAATATCCAATGATAGGTAGGTCTCAATTTTTATTTTATCTCTTTTTTTATACGTCTGTGTATAATTTATTGTGTATAGTTTGTGTTCATAGTATTAATTATTAATGACCTAATATTAAGTACTCCTTCCGTCTTGAATATAGGATCACTATTGTTTTTTTAAAATTAATTTAAAATATTTTTAAATTTAAAATTGACATGATATATTTGAGTTTTTAAAATAATAAAATCTTATAGTAATCAATATTAATCTTATAATTTAAAATGAAAAGAGAATTTCAATATTAATCTTATAGTAATCGGGATAAAACCAATAATATTATATTTAAACATTAAATAAAGTGAACAAAGCAATATCATGACTAAGTTAACAGCAAGTCTATTATTACATAAAATCGTTCACATACACTTAAGATGTATATTTTGATGGTCCACGTGTGGAGCAAATTAATCACGTGAGTCATCAAAATATGCATGCGAGTGTATATCAACGATTTTATGTGATAGTAAACTTATTTTTAAGTTAATGGGTCGTGGACTTATTATATTAATTAATCCTTTTTAGTTGTGTTTGTTAACCGACACATGAGGTGCATGATTTTTTTCCCCCTTCAATAGTTGAACACGATAAGACAATTTTGTGTATACATTATTATGTTTTTGTTTTTTTTTCTTACTATTATAAATATTAGTCCATTATATAAAATGAAGCGCAGTTATTAATTATAAGTATCTTTTTAAAAGGATAATGAAATATAAATAAGAGAACACTAAATTATATAGACAAGTAACAATAGCATTGCGACTGCAATTTGGGTCTCATCTGTCGTACGTCCTATCCAATTTCCACTGCAATTGTAATGTCACATATTGACAAACAAAAACAGAGATAGAAATGCATGACATCAATTTCCCCTAAATTTAGTTAAAACCCATCCCGTGAGTTTCAAGTCCGGTGTGATAAAATCTTCGCCACATACGGCGGGCGGGGGAGATTAATGTAAAAAGATTTGTCCTCTTATTAATAACTAAAGCCTGCCACGCCCACGTTACCACGTAGTAGAAACAATCCCGCACGTATGTGAAATACTTATGATGGTACCTTACACTTAAAGATATGCATGCATGCATGCCTAGTACAAACAAGTTCCTTCCGTAGACTGTTTCCAAACCTGCAACTGAACCCGACCCAACCCGACCCAGCTTTTCTCTCTATAAAAGGGAATTTATTACAAGTGCCATCTCTCAAAAACTGTGTCAAGATAGTACTACATTTTGTTGCATGGCTAAGTTTTGTTTCTCTAGAAATATGCCTTCCGTAATGCCTGCATTGTTATTAATGCTTTGCTCACTGTTTGCTGTCCTGCACACTACAGGTCTCTCCTTGCCTCTTGAAAATTTTAAATATAAATTTCCTTTATTCCATAATTTTATCCGTTTCATAATTAAAAATGCAATTATGATCTTGAATATAAAACGACTTTAAGTTCCTAATTAGCATGCACGCATTACTTTTCATCTTAGTTAATCATGCTATTATATATATACTGCAGGTGCGCAAGTAGGGGTGACATATGGAACAATGGCCGACAATTTACCACCCGAAAAAGAAGTTGTGGATCTCTTAAAACAAACCCGGGTCCAAAGAATCCGACTTTATGGTCCAAGTGAAGCTGCTTTCCAAGCCCTTAAAGGCACTGGCATTGAACTCACTCTTGGTGTCCCAAACACTGACCTTCGATCACTTGCTTCCAACCAAGCCAAAGCCAATACATGGGTCCAAAACAATGTCAAAAACTTACCCGACATCAAATTCAGGTATGTTGTGGTAGGAAACGGAATAAGTCCACAAGACGTTGAGACCTCCAAATACGCACAATTTCTCCTCCAGGCCTTGAAAAACGTGTACAAAGCCGTTTCGGCAGCTGGGCTTCAGAACCAAATCAGAGTCACCACTGCCATCGACACCGAACTTCTAGGAGAATCGTTCCCACCTTCAAAAGGAGCATTTAAGCCTGAAATTCGATCATTTATTGACCCTGTTATCGGTTTCTTAGTAAAAACCCATGCACCAGTACTAGTAAACCTCCATCCTTACTCTAGTTACGCGCATAACAAAGGTGAAATTCCTGATTTCAGTTCGTTACCAGGCAGCAAAAATCGTGACATTCGCCTAGAATATGCTGTTTTTAGGTCTCCCACCGTGTTGGTAAAGGATGGTCAACTCCGATACGTTAATGTATTCGATGCACTTGTGGATACTGTGTACTCGGCGCTGGAGAAGGCCGGTGGCGCCTCGTTGGAAGTGGTGGTGTCCGAGACTGGATGGCCTACGGCCGGAGGGAAGGGAGCCAGTGAATACAATGCCGGGGCTTTTAACAATAATTTGATAAAGCATGTGAAGAAGGATGGCACGCCCAAAAGGCCTGGAAAGCATGTAGAAACTTATATCTACAACCTGTTTGATGAGAATAAGAAGAGCCAGGAAATTCAAAAGCACTGGGGTATATTTCTAACAAATAAACAAGCCAAGTACCCCATTAGTTTTTGGAGTCCCACTGATGATTAATTTGCTTTCAAATTATAATCAGATTAGGTTGTAGCAGTTTGTAATAAGGTTTAGACGTGCATCACTAATAAGGGTTGCCTGTAACTTCCCTTGCACGAGCTGCAATCAAACTATGCATAATAAATAAAGGAATTAGGTTCTATTTGGAATCAATTATTATTATTATTATTATTATTATTATTATTATTATTATTATTATTATTATTATGATGGTGATGGTGAAAATACTACCTCTCCCTGAAAATAATTGTGCCATGTTTTTTTATTTTTTTGCTACTAATATTGCCATAACAAAAAAAATGATGCCAAAGTAAATACACACTTGGCAACAATTCGTAATTCTAACAATATTTATTGTTCCAACAATATTAGCAGCCTTTTTTTCTTCAGATTTACATAAGATACATTTAAATAAATTCTTTTTAAAAAATTTAAATAAAAACGAAAAACTTGTATATCCATGAAAACCTTAATATTACCTGGTTTATGCTTAGTTTACGGAACTGAGTTCATCTTCTCAAATTTGAGGCACGATTGAATCAGTTTATATGGAATAAATACATAGGGAATAGATTATTACAAGTCATTTGCTAAATTAAACATGGTTCATTGTCTATTTCTTGTCATACAACATTGTTATAAGATGCACTTTTTTTTCTTCTTTAAAATAAACAGTTCATTTCACTACCAATGAACTGAACTGTGTGTATAAAAGAAAATAAACTGAAAAAAAAAAAAGAAAGAAAAGAAAAATCAAGAGCTCAAGAGAACTTCACTGTGTGTACGGCCATCTTCCATTCTAATCCATGACTTGAGTGAGAAGGGATTATGAGTGATCTCCAAAATTCTAGCTCCTCTAGCCCAGTTTCCATATCCACCATATCCAGTATGCCGAGCAAAGCATAGCCACAGTTTTTTGTCAGGGCAGCACCAATCCAACCCATGGTTATGACCTACGAATATTGCCTGCCACCATGCAAAATATAACAACTCAGCACCACTTGGTCACTGGTATGACTCACTTCTATTGATATAGCTTGTTGACAACATGTTATACTTATGAAGAGAGGTCCAGAAGGCACTAGCTCGCGATGCCCCACCTAGACCCCACTTCCTTCCTCCCTTAAGTTGGGATAAATTATTGTAATAGATTAGGACATTAAAAAAAAGAGAAGGTTCAACTTCATTTGCTCATCTACTATTTTCCAAATTCAGCCATCTCAATCATTTTTCAGTATCAAATTTGACTATAAGCTTTACTTACATAAACAATAAACGAAGATAGGAAAGGAAAATCTATCCTTACCTTGACAGAAGGCCTTTCCTCGAGAATTTTCATGATGCCCATTTCAGCTTCTTGAGCAGCAACAGTCTCCTTGAATATTGAGCCCACACAATGCTTGTGTACACTAAACCTTGGAGCCACCTTCTTGTAGGCTTTACTTGGTATATGCCAAAATATTATCTCTGGCACCCTATTAATTGATGTAATATTTGGTTTCACATCAAATCATGCTACAGAAAAGCTCAATTGCGAGCCTCTTACAACTATTTGACTAGTCCACTGCTTAAGTAGGCTTACCTTTTCTTCTCAAGCAAACAAAGGAAAGAAATAAGATTAAAAACTTTTTTTCTCCTTCTGTTGGCAAAGGATAGAAAAATATAAAAAACCAGACTCAAACACCCTTAACACATTCGGTCATTTCAAAAACAGAAAAGTACAGAGTAGTGTTTCTTCCTCTACCTTGCATCAGGGTTTATCTGTTGAGATTTGCAATGAAACCATTCTGCCTGGGCACTTGATATAATCTCTGGGTATGACCCACCACCAGAATCAAAGAAGTACATGAATGCCACAGCCAGTTGAGGATCATTCGATGATGAAATCTGAAGGACATAGTTCGATACACTTGGCCAAAGATTTTTAGGACCAATTCTAGAGTATGAAAATGCATTATTTTCAATCTCATTTTTCATAAGCTCCAAACGTGGTGTGCCTTTGAAGCTACACTGTACTCCTGATACCAAAATAATAGTAACATGAATCACTGATCTCAAATATGAATTGCTTTTTTCTCATCACAATTTCCAAAACAATTATCCAGTCATAAAAACTAGATCACATACCATTATGACAATGTCATGTCATCCATTAGCTTGAACTAAATTAAGGATAACAGAACTAAATTTAATTGCTAGCGTGCAAGTCTAAACTGAGACAAGCAAGAGTATTTGGTCCATATTTTTAGAATGTTTATTTTGGGTTTCTGAAATCAACCATCATTTTAGTATACTTTTTGTATATCCCTCTTTCTCTCAATTATCACAGATTGCATTAAGGAGACAGCTATGTCAGACAATGAAAAAGAACTCTTGTACTAAAACTGCTAACAGCCCTGATTATAAGAAGAAATAAGAGACCATCCCTACTGGACATGACAATCTGTGAACAGATTTTATCATTGAAATTTCAAACTCACCAGTGTACGAGAAATTATCTACAGAGCAATGTAGTGAAGGAATTCCAATGGCTGAAAACCACTCCGTCGGCCACTCAAATGGTGCATCATCATGGTTCCCAAACACACTGGCCCATGGTATGTTCCTGGCTCTTGTTGGAGATATTGCCTGATCCCAGTACAAGCTCGCATTTTCAATTGGTATATTGTTGGCTGTGATAACGTCTCCCAGGTAAACCACAAAATCTGCCATACAATTGCAATTGTTACGGAAATTTGGTAACAACGTAAGCATAGGGTCTTCATCCTATATGCTAAGCATTAACTTGGTTATATTTAGATGAATGCAAGATTTTCACAAGTCAGACAAATTTCTGGATTCTGGAATGCTGCATGTCAACATATGCAGCAATACATTGCTAGCATGGCTAGCCATGCTTATTCGTATCCAGAATACAAAGCAGTAATGTATTTATTATCGTGTAGCTTCAAATTGATCAAGGCAAACTAGAGTAGAGTTTACTCATTGGCCTAAAATAATGCTAATGCTAATGCTAAAGGATACAGAACTGCTGAAGACTACTAATAGTAAGAGAGAAATCAATTGTGTCAACTCGTTATGACGATGCCTAATCCTAAAAAGAAAAATTATGCCCTGCCCTGCTAAGAGCAACTCCAGCAGCACAATCCATAGTCTAGGATTTATCTTCCAGCTCCAGCAAGTAGACTAAATATAGTCTGTGACTATATTTGAAGCACCAACAAGACTAAATCTAGGAACTTGATAGTCCATGGATTATAATTTTAATTATATTTAAATGAGAGAGTGGAAGGAGATTGGAGCTTTTTTGAATTCATAGATTATTTTAATCTTTTTATATTATAGTCCACGAGATAGTCCATCTGCTGGAAAGATGGGAGACTAAAAACATTTGCTGATGTCATATAGACTAAATATAGTCCATTAGACAGTCTAGCTGCCGGAGATGCTAAGACTAAATAAGTACTAACCAATCCACAGTCCTATTTTAAAATTGTTTGGAAACGACGGAGAGAGAATTCATAAATCAACTTCTTATTATTAAGATTAAAATCTTGGATTGTAATTCACATGGTTATATTGTAATTTCTGAACTATTACTCTAAGGTATAAACAATTGTACTGTGGGAGTAGGAAAACAAGCATATGATCCTTCAAAGTTTATAGAGCTACAGCTGTGATAACATCACCTGGGTGTTCGGTATCCAGTACACTAGACATGACTTTAACCGAATTCAAGTCCTGTTTTGGACCCCAATCGGTCCACGCGTCCTCTCCGAAGTGCAAGTCAGCAAAGAGTGCAATCTTGAAGGGTGAACCCTGTGTTATTTGAAGGTTGTCTCCCGGAGTCGTCCGGAGAGCTACAGGGCGGCGATCTCCCAGAAGGTTAAGTGAACGGACGGTCGAGATGAGCGGGAAGAGGAGAAGGAAACAAGAGACTGATGGCATGATCATCGTTCTTGTCATTATTGGTTTGGAAAAGGAAAGAATGCCTCCTCTTCTCGCCCTCTTTGTAACGCTTGGATTTGGGCCAATAAATATATTTCTTCCTCTTCTCACCAAACTCTTCTTCAACACATCCCATCCAGAAGCGACGAAGTCGATCTCTTCCTCACCGAATTTAGCGGACTCCACGATTTATGTCATTCGGCAAGTCTAAGGAATCCCCATATAAATTTGTTCCTTCTTTGTATGCTTATTTTTTTAAAATTTATTTATGTAAATTTTGTGCTTTAATTTTCATTGATTTGTTATTTTCCTAATCTGTCTAACTCGTTTATTTTGGTGGCAATAAAGTGACAAGGAATTACAGTGTCCTGCAAACTATAAATTATAAATTATGGTTTAGGCTGATTATTAAGTATTCGATAAAATGCCAACAAGAAGAGAAAAACCTCCATTACAGTCATTCATTTGTTCCAAGTTATTGCTCAAAATAGTTGATGTTTCTGTTTTAATTCATAATCTCTGCACACATAGAGTAGGGTAAAAAGTAGAGTATGAGATCAAAAATCAACATAAGTAGTTGTTTGTTTGTTAATTATTTAAACATTTCAATACAAATATTTCGGATCCTATTAACTGTTTCAGGTTATTGTCATCATTTGTTTTTAGGAAATTATTAAATTCAACACTTTTTGTTATTTTCACAACAAAAATGTCGATATAAATCTTATAGGGACGGTAACCGTCGCTATAAGATCTATATCGACATTTTTGTTGTGGAAATAATAATTTTTGTTGTGGTTAACGATTTCCTTGTTTTTATTCGAGTGCTTACAACCCTCTCACATAAAAATTTATAGCTGGTGGTAATTATATATTGATAGAGCAAATGTCCAAAAATATTGTTGATGTTTTTCTTGAAGTCCCATTTTTTTTAAAGTACGCTTAAGGTTATAAAACGTAACTCAAATATATCTTTGTCGATCTCATTACATACCACCAACTCATTATATTGAACTTGTCTACACAAAGTATTTCAATATTTATTACTCAATTTTCATCTAGGTCTTTCATATTTACTCACTATAGGAGTGCTGCCACAGCTGTCACGGGTGTAAACTCCATCTATTGGATAATTTGAAACATTTGATCACTTGGAATGCCACACTTACTGGCTAAACAATCCCCATAACATGCTTTAGTTCATCTTCGGCACCCTGTAAACATATTTGCGAGTAAGAAACTATGAAGAAAACCTTTTAGTTTGTGAATATCATCAATTCGTATTTGATAGAGTATTGTGAATTTAACATCTGAATCACACTGCACTTTGTTGTTAATTCCAACATCAGGTGATAAAAAAATGAAGAATAATTAGACAATAAGCTCATACCATTCATCATCACATTCTCATAGAATTATATACTCCCTCCATTCCTCAGATAAATGCAAAAAGCAAAGCAATCTGTATAATTTTCTTCACACCCACACACAAAATGACATCAACCGATTAAAATTAAGTTCAGAAAGAGAATCAAACAGAAATTTAGAAAAAATTAGGAGCTCAAACCTCATCAAATCATCTCAAAATAAACCCAAAAATTCAGAAATTCTGCTAAATCACAAAACTAAACCCCTCCTAAAATCTTGTTTCAAATCCCATCAGATCATTCCATTAGATTTTGCAAATGACTGGGCTTTGTTCCCCAACAATATTCGAGTAGAATTAGACCAAAATCAGCAACAAAAAACTCAAAATAATGATCAAATCTCACCTCAAAAGTATGACAGCGAACTTCGTATCGCGGAAGTAATTTTTAGCCAATTTCTTCATCAATTCATGCTCAAATCTGACGAGGAGTAAGCGGGGAAAGACTGATGTGACTTTGATTTGTATATAAATCTTAATTGGTGGGGTTTTGATTTTGGATTTTTTTTATCACGAAAGTTTCGTATAGTGCATATGAAAAAAATGGAGAAAGGAGATAGAGAGAAAAGAGGAAGAAGAAAGAAAAGATTTAATAAATTAAAATTTGTTTGTCTAGCTGACATTTTTGTAACGAGAAGGGTATATTTGAGCTATCCAACCCTTGACCTCATCGATCCTTGAGGAGGCAACCCCTGGGCCAGAACATGTAGTTATCAGTTACAAGCTATACTCATTTTTAAGGTACGTATTTTACATTCTGCTTACAGTAGAAGTGTAGAGATTGGAAAAAGTTCACAATTCAACAGTCTTGATTTAAATTTGTATTTTTAATTGGCCATGGATAATGACCGAGCTGTTCATGAGTTGGCTGAGTTCAGCAAATCCATTAAATGAATGCTCTTACATGGCATGAAACAGAAGCTTTGCAGGTCTCCTGTTAACCCATCCTTCAGTTAGGCTTCTATTAAGACGAGAGACAAAAAATTACGTTCCAATTAATACCAAGGTAGAGGTTGGAATGGGGAACTATGGATTTTGTTGCAGAAGCAATCCCACTATTCAACACTTGCCGCAAGCCAAACTCCGAAGACTAAAATCACATTTTCATCAGTGTCTGGATTCCTTAATTTGATCACCACAACCTACCCATACATGATTTTGTAATTCACCATGCACTTCTTTTTGATCTTATACTTCCATGATATAGTAGGTGAAATGAAATTCAATATATTTGGTGCACTTTAGATGCATGCTAGAGAAATGCTCTGACAAGTTTTCTGGTCTTGCGATCAGATTATATCTCCCCACCCCGAACAAAACTTCCGAAACAGGTAATAATAAAGAAGAGTAGAATCACCTATGCTATCTCACATTCACATAGATAAAATTGTACACTTTTAAATGGCAATCAGGTGAAGGATGGTCATTACAAGTGTGTCCCACAAATTGGCCTACATTCAATACTATTTGAATTGCTTTTGGTATGATATTTATATGTTCCTAGCCTTTATAAAAAGTTTCACAATATGATATACTGACATCACCACAGGAATTTTAATATTTATTTTTCTAACAATTTAATCTTCATGGTAATATTTTTCTTTCTCTTAGATTTCAAAGTCATGTACAAGACTTTTTCATGTTTAGATCGCATGGATTTTCCTTTCAATTATAAACCTTCATCTTTCTTTGTGTGTTTATGTTGTTATGCAACTAATGTCTTTTAATTAATCTTGCAGGTATATACCTAATAATAAATAACATATATTCATATCTTAATCCCACAAAATATAATCCTAGTTTGCCTTCAAATTAAAATTAAAGATACAATTTGACTTTAAACTAACTGTGACCTTTTGATACTATGTTGCTATGAGTTTGATTCAGAATTGTAAGTTTCACTTGTAACAGTATTACAAATCTAGTATGCTTAAACTGAGAACAATGTCGAGACGTGAAACTAAACCGGGAGTCATTATAATCATTAAAAGTATTTATACTGTTAAAATTAATATAATTTTTTTACTATTAAAATTAATATGCAATTACTCTTAAATTTAGTATAGTCATACAAGTTAATAACATAAACTAAGAGATTGATATCAGTTTCTCTTATATGGGTGTTCAAAATATTCAGTACAATCGATTTTTTAATTTGGTATGAGCGATTTAGTAAAATTTAAAACAAGTTCGATAACGACTAATCGGTATCGATATCTATTTTTTTCAAACATTTATATATTATACCGGACCGCTATATACTGATTCATATCGATATTTATATTTATTCATCAAGAAATAAGTTGAAATTTAAAAATTGTGCAGAAAAACTCTAATATCAATACCACTAACATAAAGAGGGGATTTTTTTTTTTAAATATAAATATAAATATATATATTTATATTTATATATAAATATATATATATATATTTTTTAAAAAAACATTTAATAATCGACACGGTACAATTTAAATCAATTTAATACGATTTTTTTATCCATGAACATCCCTAACTGATAGATAATATAAATTAGAGAAAAAATGTCACATAGAAGACAAATTTCATAAAGATTATTGTCGACACAGAGTCGGTTTGACTGTGATGACCACCCCAAAACAATTATTCTTATGTTCTTTTTAATTGATGATTTAGAAGTAAGTATATAAATTTAAAAAATTATAAGTAACACTTTGGCTTATTAATTAAATTGAGTTTAAAGTTTTAATATTACTATTTAAAAGCAATTGAAAAGTTGAGATTCTAATATTTAGGAATAATAAGAAAAACTAAATAAATAAATAATTCTTGTTTGGAGCTTATCAATGATTGATAAAAAAGAATTATTTTATTTTATTTTTCTAAAAAAGCAAATAAAAAGAACGAATAGAGTATCGATCATTTTATTAGTAAATAGATAAAAACAACAAAAATATTAATATTAACGAAATTAGTTAATTATTTGACAAAAGTATCCTAAGAAAATATAATACTCAAAATAATAATAAAAAATATATTTGTAATATTTTAAAATATAGACTAGTAATTTTGGGACATGATAAAACTATTATTAATATTTTAAAATAAATTTAATAATAATTTTACCTTTTGGTAAATTATTAATTTTTAAATTTATTTTTTGGTAAATTTAATTTTAAAGTAAATTTAATGACAATGTTTTAAAGTAAAATTAATAATGATTTTATATTTATTTTTTTGATAAAAAATTAATTAAATAAATATTTAAAATGAGATTTAATATTACACATAAGTATATTTTTTAGTCACGTGTCGTTGATATATTATCAATTTTTTTTAAAAAATTTTAAAATTTAATTTTTTATTAAAAGAATTGAGACGATAATTTCGAGAGTGAAAAAATATTAAAAGTTTAGGATATTAGGCCTAAAAGATAAACGACAAAAGATAAAAGAGAGAAAAGTGGAAAAACAGGTGACAGAAAATAGTGTGAAAACAGAACGCATCGAGCTCTGCCACTTTTCTTAATCAGAAAAAGAACTAGAAATAAAACCGACTGCTATAAATAACCAGAAAACGTAACAGCCCCTTGTTTGAGTTTCTTCAACGCTTTCAAAGTTTTGGGCATTTGCTCTTTATGATCACTATGTTAACACCTAAGCGGTAGCTGCCAATTTCCACCGATCAGACCATTTTTCAGCTTCTTATCAATCCTCTGACTTCAAAATATTAATACCCATCTTCAATTTTCTTGTGAAGAATAGTTATTTGAGTCCGAAATCAGTTCTTGTATCCTTAAGGTTTGTGGCTCTATTTGGAACCCCGGACTCAATTTCAAGAACACTGTGTTAGGTTATTTTGTTTTGTATAAAACTTGATTCATTGCTTTATTCTTCTACTTTCTAGAGCAAATTTAATGTGGTTGTGTTCCTTTGGTTTTAGATTTGGGTTTGTTTTGATGGAGAGTTGGAGAAGATACAAGGGCGATAATTGTAATCATGAAGTTCCAAGAGCAACATCATATGAAAGAAAGCCATCTGTTGGTATGTTTTAGCTTCTGGTTTTGAATTTTGAATTTTTTTTTTTTTTGTGTGTATGTTTGTATTTGTATTCTTTGGGTTTGATGATTTTTTGCTTATAAGCTTCGTGAGGGTTTCTTTGTACTTAGTTTTTGGTATAAAATGATGAGGTTTCTTTAGAATTTGAGAATGCTTTGTACTTGATGGTGATTTTTTTATTATATTTTCTTATGTGGAGAGGTTTTTAAGGTTAGGGTTCAAAATGGTTGAATTTTTTGGCTAGAATAATAGGGTGGCTTCTACAATTTTGCAGGCAAGAATTTGCACTATTACGTTTTTAAGTTTACATTTTTTGGGGCCCTTTGGCTAATTAATTTTTCATGTTTGTGGCTGATTTTTATCTTTTATCTTTTAATTTTCAAGTAGCCTAAGTTGGGCCTTTGTCAATGTACAAGTAGAACAACTATGGTTGCATGCATTTCAGTTTTAATGTTTATTAAAGTATCCTTTAGCTATAGGTGAATCTTGTAATGAGGGAAATTGTGTAGTTCATAGTTTTACTTTTTATGGTTAGGATTCCTAAATATATTAGTTTTGGTGTTTTTAAACAACTATAACGTATCAAGGCTCACTTGGCTTTCTCAATAGCATCTTCTTTAGTTTATCTTATCTGACTACATACTCATTTAAAAGGTCATGACTGAAGCTACTACCATAGTTGCTTGGGGCATAACATACATATCAAACTATCTCACATGTTACGATTTGGGATTGAGGTGTTACATAGCAGCTATCGTCTTTTCTCGCTTATCCCATAAATATTCCCACCATTTTCTTGTTTTCTACCTCTAGAATAACTTTTTCAGGTGTATTGTTGTGTGCTTCATCTAATTTTTATTGCTTTTTCCCCCTGCTGGCATTATTTTTGAGTTTCCTTATCATTTTGCAATTAGCAGATATATGCCAATGCCATTACCTACTAAGTATTAACTGTTATGTTTTATTTCTACAGCATTTGCTAGTCTACTGCTCTTGGCAATTTTCTTTCCTTTCATTTCTCAGTTTTCAGAATATATTTCTGGTTCTTAGATTTATGACAATAGAAAAAGATCACATTGATCATATTTCTCCAGGTAATTGGAGACCAAGTGTTCCGTCATGGGAGAAAATTTTTTGCACTTCAGTTGGTAAGATTCCATGGAGCAAGATCTTGGATACTAAGAAGTTTATGCCCTGCCATGAAAATGTGGTAAAATGGAACGACTCTGCGGGAGAGAAGGCATTCCAAAATGCTAAGAGCCGGTTCTATGCAAAGATGCACGGTCTTCCTTGTGATATACAATTGCCGGATCCTAATTTATATATTGATGAAATAGATTGGGATTGCGTAACTGATCCTGAGCTGATACTAGACTTAGATTGCAAACCAGGAGATCCTGATACAACTAAGAAAGGTGAGAATATTGTGATTTTCGGTGATACTCTCTTACATGATAAAGGATTTTCAAGCACTGGTTGGGGAGATTGTGAAGATAAGTTAAAAGCAGCTCCCAACTCATCTAATGTAAAGAAGGATAACCCTTGGAAACGTAATTATAGCCAGAATAATGGACATGTTGAAGGCAGTGGATGGGCAAATTCTGGTAACAATTCATGGGGCTGGTACGACAATAATGGAACAGCCATGGTAGGTTATGGATGGGGAGATGGCTGGGGGAACAGCGGATTGGAAGATGGCTGGGGGAACAGCGGATTGGAAGATGGCTGGGGGAACAGCGGATGGGAAGATGGCTGGAATTATTCCTGGGGGTGGCATCAGTATGGAAATAGTTGTGTACCCAAATATGTGCAAGATCCCGGTGGGGTCTATGGGACATGGTATATTAGAGAAGACAGTGTTAATCACATGTCAGGGCACGAAACCTCGAGGTTTCATGGCAATGACTATCAGAGGAATCAGTGGAGGAGGAATGCAAATTGTGCAAGCAATAGGGTAAATTTTGTGTCTGAAAGGCCAATGACGGATAAAAGGACTGGTTCAAGAGGGAACTTGACAAACTCATGTGCACCTTTTAATCACCAAGCGTCAGGCAAATCTGGAAATCGGTGGAGCATGGAGAAACCAGTTTTCTTAAAGGGAAGTGGGAAGGCCAAGTAGTACCAAATTCCGGCATAGTATGTTGTGAATGGCTTGCTCTAATGGGTTTGTAAAGAAACCTGGGAATTTTGATTATGTTTGTGAATATTTAAAAGATCATTCTAGTAATTTCATTTGTCGCTTGATTTCATCTCCCTTCCTAAATAAAATGATTTCTAATGCCATTTATGCAACCTCCCTCTCCGTTAGGGTAGATGTAGATGAAATAAAACAAAGAGAAAGATCATGTCATCTTCTTGCTTTATCCACATCCTCCTTAGGCCTTTGGGTATCCATCAAGTTTCAAGACAACAACATTGAATACAGCTTACACCCAAATTTATGTTGTGCCAAAGTTGTTTTATAGGCTTGTAGTCTTTTGAATTTTACACCAGCTATAGAGTTTTAATGAAGGTGTTCAACCACTCGACCTTAATTGGAAATGAGAATGAAGAACAAATTGACAATGGAAATGAGAATATATCCATTATCCATTGTTTTGCGCCGAAGCCCATCCATCATCATAAACGTACCATAAACACAAGGGGTAACATGGAATGGAAAATTATACAATACTTATAAACTATTTTATTTCTAAATTATGCATTAATTTGAAAAGGTCATCAAGATTGAAGGAATGGAATGAAGTAAGAAATGAGATGATTATTTTAGCATCTCAAGTTGTATGTTTAGTCATTATTGGTGGTGGGTGGTGAGTGGTGTGATAGAATGACATAATTCTTGTTGGGATATGATTATTTTGCTCTAGCCATGGTGCAACCCGGTCTATTTAATGGTCTGGATCTGGTGATGGCCCATATATATTTATTGTGACAGTGGAGAGTCCTTATTAAAATATGATTGTGTTTCCTTATTTGGTGGGATAAGAAGGTTTAATTAGGACTCATACTCTTAATTGGATTTAGTAGTTATAAGGTTATTCTACAAAAGGAGTCCTTCTCCTAGTTGGATTCAGGGGGAGGTGGTTTCTATATATACGGCTACAAGCTAGGATTTGAGGAAGAAAAACACAAGATATACAACACAAATACACAACTTGTACTCTCCATATTATCAACTTATACTCTCCATATTATCAACTTGTACTCCCAATATTATTATAGTGGATTACTCTCTCTCTCTGTGGTTTTTTCCCAATTGGGTTTCCACATAAATCTTGTGTTCACACTTTATATTTTTTTATTTATGTTTATGTGAATGTATTTTGTGAGTTTGATATAATCAACTACTCCATCAACTGTTAGCGCAATTTTGGCCTGCTGTTTTAGTGATTTCGCCAGGCGTACAAAATTTGGCGTAAACATTGGCGCCGTCTGTGGGAATCAAAATACTTGTTCTAGTGTCGATTTAAAATCACCGATTCATCGAAGGAGATAAGTGATTCTTTTTTTATTAAATTAAATATATACTTGTACGTGTGTATATATGTACTCTGCTAATATGTAATTGAAGCATGATTATGGCAAGGTATTTATTACTTTACACGTTACATCGTTTATATCATAAAAGGTGGAGATAGTATTCATGTTATATATATTAAATCAAAGCATTAGTCACTTTGATTATTGATTCAGGTGAGTAAAAGATGCATTGCTTCTAACATTCTAGAAAGGGTTACCATATAAGCGACAATAATTCGTGTGGGCCTATCATGTCATGAGTCAGCAACAACATCTTCTATATGCTTCTCGAAGCCAACTAAGGCAATCCAAGCCCATCGGCTTCAGCAAAATAAAACTAGCACCTGGAATCAACATTGATCGTCGGGAGAATAACAAGCCTCAGATAAAATATGTGTGGCTCTTAATTTTCACAAATGGAGGGGAGCGAGCAATCACCTCCACATATTAAATAAAATGTTTCGTTGTCCTTCGTCACTATCAACATCTGTCGACCACATGGAAACAGATGAAGTTGGGTTCGGACCACTTCGGCAATCTCTTTGGCGATTCTTCTTCGGGCCACACCGGTTTCATCATATCTTCGGTTGTTTACTTTCGGCAGATATAAAGTTTGATCAAAGCCTCCCAGAGGGGTCGGGATAGATATTATGGCGGCATAAGGTCGGAGGGGTTATAAGGTCGGACAAACATCCTTCGAGAAGGTTTTGATCTCCCGAAATGATGAAACATTTTACGGATAAAAATCCTGAGGATATAAATCCCGAGGATAAAAATTCCGATGATCTTAATCCCGAAGATAAAAATTCGGAGGATATAAATTCCGAGGATAAAAATCCAGACAATAAAAATCCCACGGAGACTTTTTGAATAGTCTTTTATAAATAAGTTCTTTATAAATAAGAGATTGAGGGGCAATGTTGGAGTGTGATTATTTGGGTCTAGCCAATGTGTAATCTAATTTATTTAATGGACTAGATTTGATGTTGACCCATAATATATGTTTATTTTGACATTGAGAGAGTCCTTATTAAAGAAGGATTGTGTTTCCTTATTTGGTGGGATAAGGAGGTTTAATTAGGACTCTTACTCCTAATTGGATTCAGTAGTAATAAGGTTGGCTCGGTTGGTATAAAGTTGGTTCTTTATATCTTCGATAGTGATAAGGTTGGTAAGGTTGGTTCTTTATATCTTCGGTAGTGATAAGGTTGGTTCGGTTGGTATAAGGTTGGATCGATTGATTGGTTCTTTATATCTTCAGTAGTGATAAGGTTGGTTCGGTTGGTATAAGGTTGGTTCTTTATATCTTCGGTAGTGATATGGTTGGTTCGGTTGGTATAAGGTTGGTTCTTTATATCTTCGGTAGTGATAAGGTTGGTTTGGTTGGTGTAAGGTTGGTTCGGTTGGTATAAGGTTGGTTCTTTATATCTTCGGTAGTGAATAAGGTTGGTTCGGTTAGTTCTTTAGTAGCAATATTATAAGGGCAATTGTTTATCTATTTAGGAGTAAACAAGAGTAGTGAGACGATAATATGGGGAGCCAACAATTTTAGTTCTAAGACGTGCGCATTCGGTATATGATATTTTGTCTTCGGCAAATATGGTCGTTTTGTTGGGATAAATTTGTATACTCTCTCATTTATAAGTTCCTTATAAATAAGAGACTGAGGGGCAATGTTGGGATGTGATTATTTGAGTCTAGTCATGGTGCAACTCAGTCTATTTAATGGTCCGGATCTGGTGATGGCCATATGTATTGATTGTGACAGTGGAGAGTCCTTATTAAAATAAGATTGTATTTCTTTATTTGGTGGGATAAGGAGGTTTAATTAGGAATTCTACAAAAAGAGTTCTTCTCCTAGTTGGATTCAGGGGAGGTGGCTTCTATATATACGACTACAAGCTAGGATTGAAGGAAGAAGAACACAAGAGATACAATACAAATACACAACTTGTACTCTCCATATTATCAACTTGTACTCCCAATATTATTATAGTGGATTACTCTCTCTCTCCGTGGTTTTTTTCCAATTGGGTTTCTACGTAAATCTTGTGTTCACATTTTATATTTCTTTATTTATGTTTATGTGAATATATTTCGTGAGTTTGATATAATCAACTACTCCATCAACTATTAGCGCAATTTTGACTTGCTATTTTGATAATTTCGTCATGCGTATAAAATTTGACGTCAACAATTCTCATATTCATTCATTTCACCGTCTCCCACCTGCAATGAAAATTAAGGAAATAGAATGAACTTTTATTCCATCAGACTTGAACTCTCCAACGCAGATGACCATCTCAAGGCACGTCACGAGTTACAGGCAGCACCAGTGACACCTAATAAACCAATCTGACCCAGCCCAATAATGATGTTACATGAGCTTAATATGGTTGGTTGGGCTTCACAGGCGTGGTTTTTGTTCGACATGAAACTAGACGACGAGTCCAATAAGTTTTCCTTGGGTTAATACACTCTTAGCTCAAACTTGGATTGGGCCTAGTTTGATTTTCCAAGTAAATCCAACTTAAATTTGAAAAGTAAATAAATTTATATTGATTTAAATTTCCAAGTAATCACCAGACCATATCGTTGTCCTTCATCTGCTAGTTACATATGTAATTCTTGATCCTCCAAAGAGTTATATATTTGTAGGCATTGGAACTCTCTTCCAATTCCTACCAGCTTCCTTCTCCTTAGTTAAAGTTCCTCTTTTCGGAAAATGAGATAAATGGTTCTATTCTAAAATAATTTTCATATTTTTGGCAATTGATATTGTCATTGTAAAAATATTATTACCAAAACAATACATATTACTTCAAGTGATTAATTTTTTTAAAATGTCGCTAAATGCATATTTACTATAGTAACATTATTTTTGCTCTAACAATATCAACTACCTATTTATTTTTTGATTCTTTTCTTCAAATATTAAATATTATTGTGTTAAAGATCTATTTAGTTCGGGATAAGATTGTTAAAGACTTTAGATCATCTCCATCAGGCCGGAGACAACTTAATTCTAAACTAAATATAGTCTAAGATTCATATTTCACTTCAGCAGTCGGACTAAATTTAATTAGTCCATGAGTTTTTCTGGTGGAGCTGGTGGACTATATCAAGGAACTAGAATTTGGTGGACTAAAATTTTAAATATATTTAAATGGGAGTGTGGAAGAATGATTGGTGGATTATAAATCATTAAATATTATATAATCTTTTAATATTATATTTTATGGAATATTTCATTTGCTGAAAAGATCGAAAGATTATCTCACGGATTGATGTCATATAAAATAAATATAGTGCGTACATAATAAAGTCCACGTTACTTAATATGTTTTTACATTTGCACAAGTAACAAATCAGTGACTAAAACGGTGGTTTAATTGGGGAAGGAAGAACTTTAATTTTTCCCAATTGTTGATATACTCCCTCCTCCCTCGAAAAGATGGATTAAGTGACTAAAATATGAGATTTCAATTCATTTATTTAAATCTTTCACTTTAATCCTTTTATCATATTACATATAATAACTATAAAATAAAATGCAACTTAAACAAATACACCATTTATGTTTCATAGAATCAAATATTACGTAATTCTTATAAAAAAATAAAAAGACAATTAAAATCTCATAATTGCTACTCTAGAAATATAAAATATTACGTAATGTTTGTTTTATATTATTATCTAAAAATATGATATGCTTTTTATATTTAAAGAGTTATTTTTCTTTTAATTCTAAGTATAAATTTTAAAAAAAATTCTACTTTCATTTATATGTTCTAGTTTTCTTAGCACATGTGAAAAAATGTAGTTGGCACATTATAAAGGGTATGTAAAGTATATAGTGGGTGTTGTATAAATGATTTCATACACTGTTCCATGCATTTCTATAATTGAAGGACCATGTATATGTCTTATATCACTAGGCATTTTGGTAATTTAATCTTCTGTTTTGTCAAATTATGTGTCTGTTTTCTTATCCTGCAGCAGGTTTTCTGATCAAAATAATAATAAAATAAGAACGGCATGTTTCACATTAATTTCTTTTTTTTCTTTTCTTGTGACTCCCAAAGAATGTATAGTATTTATTTTAATAAGAATTTTTATAAAACATAATATTTTAGGTATAATTTGGATACATATATAAAAACAAAATTATACAGATTGTATATATTTTTTGAGAGTCACAATAAAAAATAAATAAAAAAATAAAAAATTAAACCTGTCCCATTTTTCTGTCCAAGTCGCCTGTCTGCCCAGACTTATTCTAATTTCTCTCTCTCTCTCTCTCTCTCTATATATATATATAAAGATTAGGTAATGAATTATTGAGTTTTAAAAAAGGTAATCAATTATTGTGAGAAAGATATATCTAGAGTTGAAAAAACTCCCAATCTTTTACATTTTTTTAATTGAGTTTGTTCGAAAGTATCTTCTTCTTTTTTTGCCCTTTTGAAATATGGTGTGTAAATCAATCAAAAGTGGACGGTGTCACTCCCAGAACCATAAACCCTAAAAAAAACACGTGTACTTATAACTTATAAGAGTAATTAGTATGAAATTAATTTTGAATAATTGGTTAATACAATATTTACACGCAGATTAAAAGATGATTTCTCTATTTATATATATATACTGTATTGATCAATTAACTAATTTATCATGAAATTAATTTTATGATAACCGGACGAAGGATTATATTATGCCTGCCTTTAGTCTTATAGGTAGCTGTAGAATCATAATTCTAGTGCTAAGTAGCCTAATTAATTCTACCAACTAAAGTTTCTATCTATCAAGTAAATTACAGTCACTCATAAAGATAATTTAGCAAGTTTTTTAGTTCAAACATATTTAAAGTTAAAAAAAATGGTGGACTTTAATTAGCTTCTCGTAAAAGCACTTTTATACAAAACCAGCTTTTTGGTGAAAAACAACTTTTTTGTTCTACAAAAAATATTATTATTAGTATTATTTTTCAAGTTAAAAGTAATGTGAATCGATAAGCACACATTACTCCATTAAATGAAAACAAAGTTCCGTTCAAATAAGGTGGTTATAAATAAAAAATATAAACAGAATGCCTAATTAAGTAGTATAAAACTCTCTAATGTATATAATGAGTTATTTAATTAAGTCATATACATATTTAGTCTAAAGAATTAACGGACTCATGTCGTTAACTGATATATATATATATTTTGATTAAATACATAATAATTATGTGACTTTATATTTACTGATCACTAATATTTAGGACTAAAAATTTGTAGATAAAATCAACATTTATCTTTGTTTAAAATGACTGTTGTATCCTATCATATCGTTCTATATTCAAACTAATAAAAATATGATAACAATTCAAACCGTAAAATTGTATTCAATTTTTAAATAATTTTAAACAAAATAAATATACTTATGAGATTATTTTAAATTATATTATAAATAATTTTATTAAAATAAATACGTGCTTAAAATTATTTAATCTTAAAATTAATAATTTATAAAAATATAACATGGCCTTAGTAGTGTAGTGTATGCTTGGATGGAGTATTATATTTTGAATGTCTTACATGTGTGTGTATTTAAATTAGAAGTGAGATACGCGAGAGCCGGCCGGGTATATATAATATATCAGGGCGTGTTTGGCCTGGAGTTTCTTATTATTATTATAATCATCATCATTATCATCTAATTTTTGGGATGTGACAATTAAGCTTGTTTTAGGTGCATGTGGATATTTATTTACATTTTTGAATCTGAAAATTCACAATTTTAGGAGAAAGCTGTGGTTTGTGATTTCAATTCAAGTGCATTTAATTTGGTGTAACAAAATTAAATTGATATGCATGACCCACACACAATTAAGTTTAAAATATATTTTAAACTTAATAATATATATATATATATATATATATTATTATTTTTTCTAAAATTTGTATTTTTGAAAGTATATATAATTCTAGTAAATTAGTAATATAATATCCTAGTACCCTATCTTTTGTTACTATTTGAGATGAACGGCAGAAGATGAATATGTACATAATAATAATAATAATAATAATAATAATAATAATAATAATGTTTTAAGTCTTAGTGGCGTTATTATTTTAATTGTCATTAGATGAGAGAAGTTGTTGGAAATTATTGAAAGACGACGATTGAGTGAAGGTTTGAGTTGGGCCACTGCAAAGCACGTGAACATCACATGGCCACTACTGTACTGTACATTACTCCAACTACTTAGTATTTATCTCTTGTTAACTGATTACTCCACTTGTTTCTTTTTCTTTTTGCCTTCATATATAGTTTCTTTTATAGTACTAGTATAATAATAATAATAATAATAATAATAATAATAATAATAATAATAATTTAAAGCTTATTAAAGGAAACTTAAATATTCTGTGTGATCATTACACGTGCACGTGTTCCCGGCCGGTAACAACTCCAAGAGTAATTTAAAACAATCACATGGGACAATAGGACCACCAAATTAAATTATAAATTGATAAGAGATCTCAGTTCAGTTAATGGACTTGACTGTGTAACCAGCATTTGTCTCCTAACCATTATAGATAGATAGTTCATTTTTTATTAAAAAAAGTCTAGGGGGACGTGGGTCGCGACCGGTCTAATTTTTTTTATTTTTTGTAAAATATCTTTCAAATAATTTATAAAATTTATTGAATTAGGAAATTTTATGGAAAAAAATGTTTTAGATGTCTGTACAGGCATATTTTTTACATGTATTCAAATGACATCCAAAACACTTTTTTCTATAAAAATTTTAATTTTAATTCTAATTCTAATTCTAATTCTAATTCTAATAAATCTTATAAATTATTTGGGAGATATTTTAAAAAAAAAATAAAAAAATTGGACTGGTCGCCATATCCGGTCGCCCCAGAATCACTCTTTTTATTAAGCGGGTGATAATTAATGACATATATATATATATATATATATATATATTTATTTATTTATATATTTTGACGATATATTTATATTTCTTTTAACAACATTTTAAATTTATAATTGTTTTGGCAACATAATATCTTGAAAATAAACTATTTTTTTATTAAGCAGGTTATAATGCAAGATCAAATATAAATTTAACAAAGCTTTTTACTTATTTTAAACAACACATTGAAATATCCTCATTGGAGCTAGCAGGTCAACGATTTCTTTTAATATCATCAATTACTATTTTAAAATTATTGACCTTTTAATTTTTTTTTAATAAGGTCATTAAATTATTATTTTTTTTCACTTTGATTCAATTAATTAAATCTGTCACGTCATAAATTGATTACGTGACTTGAAAACGTAACACGTAAAACCTAATGTGTACTCAAATTATAATTAATTTAAAACGTAAATGTAAATTACTACCTCAAACTACCGATTTGTTTCCACAAAGACGTCAATTTCACCATTCAACACTCATCATTATCATCAATCCCAGATGATTATATAAAAGTGAAGGTGCGAAGAGGGAGGGTGTAAAATAGACGAATTTTTTTGTAAATTAATTAAGTTTCTTCCAATAATTATAAACAACCACCGTTAGTATTCCAACAAAATCAAACACTACTCAAATACTATAATTAAAAAAAGAGAGTAGTAAATGAGAAAAATGCGAGTATACTTTCGAATCTTATTTCCTTTGTCGATCCAACATCATTAATTCCTATTCGATTTCTATTATCAATGCATAAACTCTAAATCAACCCCACCCCATCCATCTTACTCTTCTCACAATCATTTAGAGTTTTTTAGTTATTACTCATCTTTTTCACCTGCCTTGGGCTGTTTTCCTTATGATTTTCTGGGGATAGGGTTTGCCTGTAGATTTTTTTAAAGATATGGTCCCTCGAAGTAGGTTATAATGGCCATGGGGCTTGGCTTTAAGAAAGGCATCTTTCACCTAACGTTCTAGCTAAGCTAGTACCACCATTATCTGTTTTATTTTCTCCTAATAATTATTATATTATTGAGGTCTAATAGATAAATAAATATATATAGGTTGCTTGTTAATTGTTATGATCAACCTTTGAATGATTATATGACGAGTCTCTAATTCTATATTATAAAAATCTTTTCTAATAAAAGAAAACATTTAACCAAAAATTAAGAACTCCACCAACTTATTCTTTTATTCTCGCTAAATTAAGGAGTATATATCACCTTTAATTGATTAATGTAATAACGTCTCTATTTAATTTCTCTGTCATATTTTCTCTATAATTATCTGATGAAAATGTTAAGACAACGATTAAAATTGAATGTTTTCTACTTGATTAGGGTTAATTGTACGAAATTAATAAAAGAAACAAGATATGAGAATAAAAATTAAGAATCAAACAAACAAATGAAAACAAACCAAACTAAAGTTATTACTAGTAACGAATGTACGTACCAGGGGTATCATCATTGCCCTACATGGACAACAGAGAAAGAAGAATTAGCTAGAACCAATAGGCTGTTTGGTTCGGAATTCCAAAAAAAATATTTATTACTATGCCTCGTTACTTAAAAGGGAAGGGGATGAACATTCAAATAAAATGTCTTATCATATATTTAAAGAAATATTTATTTTCTGGAAACAGAAAATTCACCTCTTGGTATTTTTCTTTTCTGGTTTTAATTCGTTGATTCCAATTTAAAGGGTTACTAATAAATACACCGATCAGTTATCCAGTTGATGTACTCCAACTACAAACCGTTGAATCTGAAATCCTTGTTAGTACTTATCAATGCTCCAAAGAAATCTTGGACGAAGTCTTACTTTAAGGTTAAAATTGAGAAACTTTGGCCTTTAGATCTATTTTCCTTTTATGTGAACATGTACTTAATTAATTATGTATTATATATATTACTCTCCAAAAGTTGAGCTTAAAAAATGCCCGAAAGAATTCGTTATTTTTTATCACTTACATTATAAGGTTTGCATATTTCTAGCTAAAATAAATTGTATTTGAATTCATACTTGCTAACAAACATAAATTGTATGTGAATTCTTACTAGTGAAGATAAAATTTACGTTTAATTATTGAAGGATTTTCAGTTCATTGATCAGTCCAATTCGTACGGTTCAATAATTTTGATGCATTCTCACTCTTGCCTCGGGATATGCGAAGGACATTATTTAATCAAATTATTGTTATACTATACAAAGTCACAATCATTTAGACCACGATCCACCACCTATATGTTGCATGAAAAACACTATAAATAGGGCACCAGTGTAACTCAAAAAACGCAAGCAAAACATAATGAAGACTCCTCCTCCAACTTCTTCAATCGTTTTGCTCATCTCCCTTCTTTTTGTGTCCTCATCTTTTGCATGGCCAGATTTTCCCGATCCAAAAGGCTTCGTAAAATGCCTCACCAAAACCTCCGTACCAATATCCGATGTCATTTACACCCCAGCCAATGCTTCCTTCACACCAATCTACGCCTACTCCATGCGAAACCCGAGGTTCGCCGTGTCAGATCGCCGCACCCCGGCCGTTATTGTGACTCCGGTAGTCGAATCTCAAGTCCAATCCGTCGTATATTGTGCCAAGAAATACGACATGCAAATTAGAATTCGAAGCGGGGGTCATGATTTCGAAGGTCTTTCTTATACTAGCACTTATGACATTCCTTTTGTGCTACTTGACATGATTAAACTCCGTGCCATCAGTGTGGATCCCGAAAAGAAAATAGCATATGTCCAAGCTGGCGCAACTCTTGGTGAACTTTATTATTGGATTTATCGGGCAAGTGGTACGCTTGCTTTTCCAGCTGGTGTTTGGTCCACGGTGGGTGCCACCGGACTAATCTGCGGTGGAGGGTATGGCCCATTGAGACGAAAATACGGTCTTGCTGCAGATAATGTTCTCGATGTTCGTATGGTGGATGTAAATGGAAGAATACTCGATAGAAAATCAATGGGTGAAGATTTGTTTTGGGCTCTTCGAGGTGGAGGTTGTGCTAGTTTCGGAATTGTCTTGTCATGGAAGCTAAACCTAGTTGATGTTCCGGAAAAATTGACCGTTTTCACTCTTTTCAGATATTTGGAAGGTAATGCAACTCAGATTTTGTACCCGTTCCAAACGGTTGCTCCGGTTCTTCCCAATGAATTGGACATCAGGATCCGAATTTCTACCGTCCTAAGTAATGCAAGTACTCGGGCGGATAAAAAAACGGTTGAGTTAGGGTTTACGGGTGCATACCTGGGTGGAGCTGATCAACTAATATCAATTATGGATCAGAGATTTCCCCAATTAGGTTTGAAGAGATCAGACCTTCTAGAAGTCCCATGGATCCAAGCTGTCATGCTTTCCTCATTTTTCAACATGTTCGAAGAAACTTATACCCCTGAGGATTTGCTTGACAGGACCTTCTTGAAGGATATTCCCACGAAAGCAAAATCAGACTTTGTGAGGACACCAATGTCAATAGCAGGAATAGAAGGGTTATGGGAGAAGCTTCTAGAAGTTGGTCCCGGAGAAACAACTGTGATCTTTACGCCGTATGGGGGAGTTCTTGACAATTACCCAGAGTCGGCAATTCCGTTCCCCAATAGAGCTGGAACATTGTACATGATTTACGCAAGGGTGCTTTGGGTTGGAAATACCACACAGAAGTTAGAGTGGATCAGGAGCTTGCACAAGTACTTGACTCCTTATGTTTCCAGTAATCCACGAAGGGCTTATTGGAATTATGATGATATTGATCTCGGAGTGAACAGTGGCTCCGGAATTATTAGCAATATCGGGCGCGTAAATGGGGAAGATCTTACTTCAACAAAATTTTGACAAGTTGATTCGAGTGAAAACCTTGGTTGACCCACTTAACTTTTTCAGACACGAGCAAAGTATCCCTCCTTTTTCACTCTTTTCAGACATGTGATCCTGCTTTGGTCGACGATTAAGAGAGAATTAATAATTACTACCAGTGTCCATCTATATATGTTGAATATGCGCGCTGCTAGCTGTATGGTGTTTGATTTCAGATCAGATCCTTTTGCTTAGTTTGTTCTTGGATCTTTTTTTTCTTTTTTGTTTTGCTAATAATTAATGATCTCCTTGTATATATATCAAGGATTGGTCGTCAATGAAAATGTTGGAGAGTGTAGTATTTATTCTACTAAATATATCCAACTCCATGCATGTTTGATATATATGCGTTCGGATCAGTAGTAAATATACACCAACAATAGAATCCAACATAACGATGCGTCACCCCTTTAAATGACAACGATAACAATATATGTATGCTCACTTCGTTTCTTACTCCGTATAAGTCGTTTTAAAGTTGTGCACGCGTATTAAGAAAATAATTGTATAATATTAAATATAATATTAATTGTCTATATTGTCCTTGTATCGGAAAAAGAGTATTATTTATTAGGCAAAAAATAAAGAGAGAACCAAAGTTATATTTATTACTTTGGATAATATTGAAAACTAAGTAATTAATACTTACTTGAAATTCTCAAACGACTTATTTTAAAAAATAAAAACAATTCTCTAAAATAACTTATATTAAGGAACGGAGGGAGTATTATACACACAGACAGACATTAATTGATTTAGTTTTGTGGTTAGTGCTATATTAGCAACATAATCCAATGCAATAATCGAGGCATGGGTTAAAATGTCGTGCATAAATTAGTTATGGAAGTTGGGGTTTTGATGTTCAAGCCTTAGGGTTCGTTTGCATAGGCTCCAATTGCTTTACAGTCGCATGGTGTTAATTACTGTACTTGGAATTTATTTATTTTTTATTTTTTGCAAAAGGCTAAGTATGATATATTTTTGAATAATATATCCCAAAATCTATAAAAATTAAAATTAGATATTGGGATATAAAAAAATAGTAGCATCAGTTGTAGGAAAAGTTAGTAGCATTAGTTGTAGAAAGTAATAGGAGCAGTAGAGTGATAGAGTGTACTCTTGGAATAGGTATTACCATTAACAAAAGAAAGGCTTGTTTTTGGACTATTTAATACATTATTTATAGGCAAGTTGCTTTCTTTCTTGGATCAAGGTTTTTGTTCATGGTGTACTTTTTTGGGTCGTCTTCTTTTGTTTTTTGTTTTTGGTTTAACTAGAACTGTTTAAGTGAATCTTGTGGTTTGTTTGGGTGTGTGTTTTTATGTTGCATAAATGTTTAGGTGAATCTTTCTATATTAATATAATTAATTGCTTTTTTTCTGCAGGACATATATATAATAAAATTAATTGTAAATCAATTGACTTTTAAATAATTTCGTAATACCCTTTAAATTAAAATTTTAAATAGATCTCTAATTTTAAAAAAGATTAAAAGGAAATTTGTATCTCTAATTCCTTAATATACAGATGTGTATTTAATTTAAATGCAGATCAAACTAGTACTTCTGAAAGTTCAACTCTAGAAAGAAAAAAAGTCTTTTTAATTATTTAATTTTCTATGTCTCTCTTAACCTCTTCCCAATTAGTTTCTCCTTCCTATTTCCTTGTCTTAATTCTTGATAAGAATATTGGTGTCAATTTAGGTCACATCAGGCGAGTTATTGTACTTAGGTTTTCGTGTCAGAATTAATTAGTGCAGTTGTATATTACTTACTCCATAATTAGAGCTAATCACAAGTGGGATACGCTAGCTGGTGCTTGGAGCATGTTAACTGCAGTACCTAATTTGGCACCTTGTTATTATTTTAATTTAAATGCAGATCAAACAAGTACTTAGGTTTTCCAGTATTGTATTTGTTTTTATACTAATTAGAGAATCGATCTAATCTGTAGAAATTTAACAGTTAAACATATGGCATGGTAACCATCTTTGCAGGTCTTTGCCGCCATCATATTTAATTTTAAGGATCTGTCTCAGTGTCTCTAATTTAAAATATATTTTAAATTTAAAATTAAAATGAATTTATGTAATTTTGTCAGTACAAATTGAAATATTGTAAACTATTTTAAAGTATTATTAACTATGAGCCCTATAAATTAATTGTTTTCAAAATATAGATGAAAATTTATTAGATTTTAAATTTAAAATTTCCCAAATAAACTCTTAAATTTTAACTTTAAAATATTAATTTTATATTTTGGAATAGAAAGTACTATACGTTGGGGAAATAAAAGAAAAGAATATAATAAGATCTTAATTATTCTTGCCTCGTAAAAGTACTTTATCAAGAAAAGAAAAAGATCAAAACCAACTATTTAAATTCTTGTAATTAATTAATTGTTAAAATAAATATTTAACAATATTATCCACGTTGTGCAATGAATTAATATAGTTGTAGCAGATGTACGATGAGCAATTGAGCATACTCTACAACTTTTGTTTTGGAAAATCCATAACCCTACAACTTTTGTTTGGGAAAGTCATACCCTACAACTTTATTTGTAGCTTTTATTTTTGCATTTCTTTTCTTCAGTAAAAAAATATTCGAACAAAGAAAAATAAAAGAAGATTGTTTCATTTTAACCAGCTAGTTCCTCTATATTTTTATTGTTATTTTATTGAATCAAACAGTTAAATATTTATTTGTAGACTTAAAATTTGAACATTATGTATAATAAAATGTGGGTGTGATTGTGTCATATTTTACTTATATAATAAAATACAGATAGATTAACATTATGTATATATGATATTTGTTATAAGAAAAAATGTTTACATCTAAAACTATATATTGTATATAAATCATACATGTTATCATGATATTTTATTTATTGGGCCGAATGAATTGGGCTTATTTATTTGATTTTTCTCTTGGATCATCATTAATAGATCTTAAAATTATTGGGCCTAGTCCTTATATCATCTTTGATAAATCCTTATATTATTGGGCAGGGTCAGTGGATCCTCTTGATTAGATCTTGAAGGTTTTGGGCCGAATTATTGAACCGACCCATTAGATAATTTAAATATCTACATCTTTGACTCGCAATGATGAAAAAAGATGTAGCAGTTGACTGATCTCTACCATGCATTAATGTGGATGGGATTATAGTCGGGCGGTGGTGGTAAATGATGATGATGTAGTGGGTGAGTCGATGCAGTTGGATGAGACCGTCAATGGATGAGCGCCGACAACAAAGATAGGAGGCACGATTAACCGGGTCTGAGAGTGTATCATAGCAAGGAAGACTTCTAAGAAAAGGTAACTGATAATTTTATCTCTCTCAATACACTAGATATTTTATCCTCCATTGTTAACCCTTATGATCGCTTTGATCGACTCTCACGCATTTAGCCATCCCCAATCTATCAAGTCGTCGCTTTTGGTGTTGATCGTGTTTATCAGGCAGATCGTGGACGTCTTACGTGATTGGGACACGGCAGAAGATCTTGGCGTTAACATTGGCGCTAGAAGGAGGGCTGTGTTCTAGTGTCCTTGAGTTTTCAATCACAATTTTTTCAGTTGTTTTACATCAGAAGATGGTGAGGAGTAGAACTGTTACACCAGAGGGACAGCCGATGCCGAAGGGACGACTTCCAAATATGAATCGGGGGGTTCTCGTTCGAGAGCCTATGGTGAAGCCCGGAGATTGTTGGTCTTTGTTGCTGACAAGGAGCATGATCATGGCCGAAGGCGAGTAGAAGGCACCCCGCCTAGAACTTCGGCAAGACCAAGTGGTCGTGACGACAAGGTCGCTGTCGGCGAAGATGGCGAAGACGAAGCGAGATAAAGCTTTGAAGGTTCTCTTGAAGAGAATGGAGGATATAGGCATGCGAGATGCTTGGATTGACATAAGTGAGGGACGAGGCGTCCAATTATGTCCAGTCTGAAAGACGTAGTAAGCCTAAAGATGGACAACCACGAGTTGGAAAGCAGTCTATACACTTTGAAGACTTTGAAAGTAGTATGCATACAAGCCAATCATATTTGATGATAAAGCATATACTTTGTAAACAATCTTATTCATTTATTAATAAAAAGTATTAATTTATTAAAGGCTTTAATTATCTACATGATCTTTTTTTATAATATGTGATAAACCCATAGTTTTAAGCAATGCTTTTAGAATAATGATGATGATCATTCTAATGAGATCTAAATTCTTAAAAGCTTAAAACTAAAATAGTTCCCAATCGTTGGATTACTAAATTGGGGATTAGTGAATCCGGATAGATTGGTACATACGCTAACTTTGCTTCATTGGATGAGGATGATTGGTCTCACGATCATTTGTGTGGAGACACTAAAGCAAAGTATGTAGGTGCTTATTAGAGAATAAGTTCACCGAACGTGGCTCGCTAAGGAATACCTAATGGAGTTTTATTTGCCGTCAATAGGAATTCTGAGAGTGATAAGTAGTACAAGTAATCCTTGACTTGAGATCATCATAGTATCTCGTGTATGATGAGTTATACTTTGACTTATTCCTTAAGACCCTTAGGGTATATCAAAGGGTATGCTTGGGTATAATAAGTTGTATACATGGAGATAATGTATGATCAATAAAGAATCTACCACTTCAATAAAAAGAAGAGAAATGTCCTATGTGATTCGATAAATGACAACCCAAGAGTCCTCGGCGGCGCGGAATGAAATTAGAAAGGAGTTTCTAATTTGCATTATTTGAGTTGTGCATTTAAGAGTCGAAATACATATAATTAAATAAGATAAGACTTGATGAATTCCATGTCTTATATTTAATTGGGACATCAGATGGTAGAAGGATTGAATTGTCTGAAGAACTATTTACTCAAAGGTTCTTTAATGATTAATGTTGAAATCTATATTATCCTGGAAAGTCGCCGATCGCTAGGGAGAGCTTATCCCTTATTGTAGAATAAATATTATTTAAATAAATTAATTATTTAATTTATTTATTTAAATAAGATTAAATTGTTCTAATTGATTTATTCACAACCTAGGTTAATATGGAGAACCTAAAGGGTCACACCATAAAAGGAAGAATAATTATTTAAGAAGTTAATGGCATAATAAGAATAATATAAACATGTATATTTAATTTAATCTATGGTGATAGAATAAATTAAATAGCTTAATATTTATTATTTAATATTTTAGAAATATTAAATATAAATTAATAAGAGGAGTCTTATTAATATTATTACAATTATTATTATTTTAATTTCTAAAAGAGTTTAGGAATTAATTTAATATAAGTATTTCATTTATTCCTAATAGGATTAGGAGGAAAAATTAGTTAAAGGAGTTTAATTAATTATTCCTAATAAGATTAGGGAGCTTAATTAATTAAAAGAATTTAATTAATTAAATAAACCCAATTCCTTAATTGTTAAGGTGGGTTGCTTCACATCTATAAATAAGAGGAGTGCTTATTATGGGTGGATGGGTTGTTGATTTTTCAACATACGTAATAATTCCAAGTTGTTGGAGAGACACCTGCCTTTTTCTATAGAGATAGAAAACTAGGGTTTGAGCCAAATCACTTCTTCTTCGAATTTTCTTCTTTCCTCGTGGATCACCCTGTAGGCCAAACATTTGGGTGGCTAACGCCGATCAAAGGAAGGAACAAAACCCCTGGATTCAAGTTGAACGCGAAAGGATTTGGAGGTGAACTTCAGCACTGAGGAGTTTCGATCTTCAAGGTATGATTTTATTCATTATCTTTTCGCTTAATTAATAATTATGCATAAAGGATGATCCCAGATATGGTTTGTAAATTTTTTAAACTCGATTTTTCCACGCTTAAGACTTTTTATGCAATTTGATTGCGTTATGAATATTACAAACCTAACAACCATGATCGTGAGCCAAACCTTTATGTAAATTATTAATTATTCAGATTTAATTTATATATTGATATGTGTTTAGAACAATTTAATTGGACATAATTTTATTGTATAAAATTTATTAAATAAATAAAAAAAAAAAAAAAAAAAAAACGCTGCGAATTTTTTTTTTCCGTGCATGATCAGCAGCAGCAGCTTGAATTCCATGGATAACATAGGCTGCACGGAAATCCAAAATCACGTGGCACGGAGTCAGCAACATTTAGCAGGATTTTTTTTTTCGGAAAACAAAGCATGGTGCACGGAAATTGAAAGTGTAGAATTAATGGGAATGTTAAATGGCATGCACGGAATTCAACTAACAAGAATGTTAAATGGTGCACGGAAATTGAAAGTGTATATATATATATATAAATAGCCGTAACTAATATATATATATATATATTAAGTTTATTTTAATTTTAAAATAATAGTTTTATTTTAATTTTAAAATTATTATATATAATTAAAATAAAAGTTTATTTTAATTTTAAAATAAAAGGTTTATTTTAATATTAAAATATAAAGTTTTATTTTAATTTTAATAATTTTATAATTAAAATAAAAGGTTTATTTTAATCTTAAAATAAAAGGTTTATTTTAATATTAAAATAAAAGATTTATTTTAATTTTAAAATTAAATTTCATGCTAACTAATTAGAGTTGGAATTGGATTCCATAATAACTAATTGGAGTTGAAATTGGATTTTATTTTTCTAAAATAAAGGAGTTTATTTGTGAATAGGAAAGAGAATCCTAATTTCCTTAAATAAAGGAGTTTATTTAAATATGAAATAAGATTTCATATTATTCAAAATAAAAGAGTTTATTCATGAATAGAAAGAAAGAAAATCCGCTGCTTCCTTAAATAAAGGAGTTTATTTAAATATGGAATAAGATTTCATATTATTCAAAATAAAGGAGTTTATTTATGAATAGGAAAGAATATCCGTGTTTTCTTTAATATTTTTTTTTTACATGGAATTGATTCTATAATTAATTAAAATAAAAGAGTTTATTTTAATTAGAGATTTTTTTATTTTACATGAATTGATTCCATAATTAATTAAAATAAAAGAGTTTATTTTAATTAAATTTTTTTTTTTTATTACATGGAATTGGATTCCATAATTAATTAAAATAAAGGAGTTTATTTTGATTAAAATTTTGATTAAAATAAAATAGTTTATTTTATTCAAAAATTAGATAAATTAAAATAAAATAGTTTTATTTTGATTTAAATTTGGATTAAAATAAAGGAGTTTATTTTGATTCAAAAATTAGATTTTATACTAACTAAATTTGCCCATTAAATGATATCAATATATATATTAAATGTTTATTATTCATGAGATGAATGTTATTTATTGATGCATATAGTGATGTGTATGATAATAAATGGGATTGATTATGGACTATCGAATTAATGCGATTGGATTTATTTTAGTTGGATGCACGAATGTATGGGTTTTATTAAATGGGTCTCACAGTCAGATTGCCTTCTAATTTTTCTTAATGTAAATTCTATCTCCTCCTATGTCATTTCCCTCGATCACGATCAAGGTTTCTATTTATTTTAAATAGTTATGTAATAGGAATAGTTAGAATTAATTTTGAAAAATTAGAGATCAAGGAGTAAGGAGCTTGAAGACCCGCTTTGTAATGAAGCCCGTTTAAATGTAATAGTTATATTTAAATATTATTTCTTGCACCCTTGGGAGTTTGAATTTTGGTTCACTTGTGTAGCTCTAAAGTGAACCAAACTAGAATAAAAGTCCATAATCAATCCGTAGAATATATAGTATTCTATATGTGCATGCTATACTATATATATATTATATATTATGCAAACATGCTTCGCATGTTCATTAATATATTGCGTATTTTATATATATATGTAAATGCCAATGCTTAAAAACAAGATGAGACAAATTAATAACAAACCCCTCAATTTTTATATTAAGTCCTAAGCGCTCAAAGATATTTGGAATATCGAACGTCGCTTTCTAAAGATGATAAAATTAATAGAGTATTAAATATTTAATATGAGTTTGTTGTGTCACCACAAGGCAAGTATTAAGTATTTAAGATGTTAATTTATCACATTTGATGCTTATAAAGAAAATTGAACAATATTGTTTTGTTGTGGTCACCACAAGGATGATATTTTTCTTTTTGAATATATGGAGTGCTAGGTTCTGACTTAACTTGATAATTTTGATTCTGGATGTGCCACCACTGATCAAAATAATCTAAGAGGCAAAATACAAGGAGTTGCATAGTTGATGTAATTGACAAAAGTTGTCTACCTATTTATTTATATATAGTTTGTTGTGGTCACCACAAGGCTATATACATTTGAAATGGGATCCTTATTCTCACTAGCAAATCTTTAATTAGATTTTGCCTTAAACTATATAAGTGAGGGTAATATAGTTTGAAGAAAATAGTGGGAGATACCAATTTAAAACAAGACCTAATTTATTTTGGTAATTAATAAAAGAATGTATGTTAAAATGTTGTTAATTACAAATTCATCTATAGAATTTTACAATGTCTAAATTACTATCAACTGCGAAACATATTAGATGTTATTTAATCGGAATCAATTAAATGGATTGAGAAAGTTCTCATAGTCAAAAAGCTATCTTATGTCCTTAATACGCCTATCCTGCAGAATGGTTGCGCATAATGCCTCTGAGGAAGACATTGCTACTTTTTAGAAAGTGGCAAAATGATGCACAATTGGCTCAATGCATCATGCTCGCATCCACGAAAGTAACGAGCTTCAAATACAAGATGAAACTATGGATGCTACTACTATATTCCCGCACATCAAGTAGTTGATGGTGAGAAAAGTAGGACCGATAGATATCGACATCTAAGGAGCTCTTCCGATCTAGAATGGCCAATGGCACTATAAGATGCATAAAAAGTTCTAAACATGATCAATTTGATTGAACAATTAGGACAACGGGTTTTGTTATGGATGGAGAGTTGAGCCAAGATTTGATCTTGCACTCACTCCCGGACTCCTTTCACAATTGTTGTGAATTTTTCATATGAACAAGCTAGATATCAGCCTCGCTGATTTGCTTAACATGTTGAAAAATGATGAGAGTCACTTTCCAACCAAGAAAGATCAAGTCTTACTGGTAGGGGCCAAAGGATCTTCTGAAAAGAAGAACGATTCAAAGAAGGTATATAGAAAGGCATAAACAAAGGATAATAAGAACAAAAATCGATACTTGATAAAGAAAGGAGTTTTGCTTCCAATCGCTATAAGCCCGACATCGGAAAGAAAACCTGCAGAAGCGTCTTGCAGAGGCTAACCAAAGAAGCTTAGTGAAGTTTCTATTATAAATACAAATTTGTTCATGATTTAAAATAAATTTTCTTTAAGTCAAGGTTCTACTTGGGTATTGGATACCGACTTTGGTTATCATAAATATAGATTTATGAAGGACCAAATGTAGTAAAAGCTAAACAAATATAAGTAAACCTATGTGCGGAAATGTAGCAAAGGTTGCCATATTAGCCATAGAAACTTATAGTTTAAGATCGTCTACTTCACGCAAATCTATTAAGTCAATAAGTTGTTATCAGATTCCAGCTTCTTCTTAAAAATATTATTTCCATTTTATTGTTGGACAATGAAATCTTTGGTATTATAATTAAGAACAATTGTTGTTCTATTTATAATAATAATGTTTTGTATAGAATTGAATATTACTTAATAAATTTTGTATACTGACTTACATGAAAAATAATTTTGCATATTGAACAAATTAGTATAAGAAAAGGAGATGATCATTCAAAGAGTTGAATGTATGTATTTGGTTGAATGCAAGTATGAATTATTCGAAAGGTTCAAAGAATTGTAAGTGAAACAAATTGACAAAGTATTAAGATTCTTTGATTAGATCAAGGAATAAATACTTGTGTAATAAGTTTCTAGATCATCTCAAATGGTTTTCTCATAATGGACACATCCCGACACGCAATAATTGATTGATGTATTTGAATGAAAAATCGTACCTTGTTGGACATGGTGCGGTCCATAATGATTTTATCGACATTCCAAGATCCTTCCGGGATAATGTCCTAGAAATGGTCGCATACATTCTACGAAAAGGTAACCTCAAAATCCAAATTTCCAAGACTCCATAAAAGTTATGGATGGGAGGATTCCTAATCTTAAGTATGTTAAGATAAGGGGTTGTCCAACTTATGTGAAAAGGTTTCAAAGGATAAGCTTGGGACAAGATTTGACATGTATGCATTTGTGGGACATCCTAAAGTAAGTTTAGGCATGTGTTCTATAATCCTACTTAGCAAAAAAAGTGTTTGTTGCGAAACACGCCGCTTTCTAAGATAAAGGTGTTTATCATTGAAAGGGCTAGTGGAGGATAATAGATCTTGAAAAGTTCAAGAACCACAAAATACTATAAGTCAAATAAGAGGAACTCAGAGATGTAACCTATTGTACCACAACCGAATCGTAAATGAAATAGTACCAAAGATACCTAGGAGGTATGGATTCATCATGGATGATGATGATGAGGTACACATCATAGAAGATGATGATCCAAAGTTACATTCGATGAGGTAAGACTTAGAAGTGTGTACAAAAGGGTCGATGGGAGCGTCGTGAAATTTTTAGTATTATATGTTGATATACTACTACGATGAGGAATTACATACCAATGCTACAATCAAGAAAGATAAAGTTGTCTAAACATTCCTCCATGAATGATTTGGGAAGAGTATCTTAATTGGGGATATAAATCTATATAGATAGATTTAAAAGGATGCTCAACTTAACCCAAGGAACGATATTCATTTGATGCTAAAGTCGCTTTAGCATGGCAAACTCCAAGAGATGTCTCACGACGATGAGCTATGGAGTGTATTTCTTTAAAAGTCCCCACGCACTCTCGAAAAGAGAGATCGCATGAGTAACTATCATGTATGCAATGAAATATACGAGACCGATGTCGATCACCATATTCGAGAAGTTCACACGTGAGTCGCTGAATAACATCTTAAAGTTCTTAACAGGCACTAAGGATGTGATCATATTCATGGTGGGTCTAAATTAAAACTAGAGGGCTTAATAGACTCAAGTTTTTTAGACAAACCAAGATTTACGAAAAATCCACTTTAAGGTAAAGTGTTACCTTGAATCTGTGGTGCGTTGAATCGAAAGGTTCCAAACAAAGAAAGAGTTCTTTGGTTTAGTGATAAAGACAAAGTATATAGCTATAAATGAAGTCGCAAGTTGATTGTTTGGATTAAAAGTTCATTACGTAACAAGGAATAGTTCCTAAGTCTCATCTTGGATCTAAACATGTGTTGTGGCACTTTCATTTGATTATTAGAATCATTGAAAGATGGGAAATCACTATAGAGATAGTGGACTCTCAAAGAACAACATTACATATCCATTAACTAAAGCTTATCCAACAAACAGGATAATCGCCACTTAGAGAAGAAGAGTATGAGATACCATGACGATCGGCTTTAGTGCAAGTGGGAGATTGAAAGTAGTATGCATACAAGCCAATCATATTTGATGATAAAGCATATACTTTGTAAACAATCTTATTCATTTATTAATAAAAGTATTAATTTATTAAAGGCTTTTAATTATCTACACGATGTCGTTTTTATAATATGTGATAAACCCATAGTTTTAAGCAATGCTTTTAGAATAATGATGATGATCATTCTAATGAGATCTAAATTCTTAGAAAGCTTAAAACTAAAATAGTTCCCAATCGTTGGATTACTAAATCGGGGATTAGTGAATCCGGATAGATTGGGTACATACGTCGTCTTTTGCTTTCATTGGATGAGGATGATTGGTCTCACGATCATTTGTGTGGAGACACTAAAGCAAGTATGTAGGTGCTTATTAGAGAATAAGTTCACCGAACGTGGCTCGCCAAGGAATACCTAATGGAGTTTTATTTGCTGTCAATAGGAATTCTCAGTAGTGATAGTAGACAAGTAATCCTTGGACTTGAGATCATCATAGTATCTTGTGTATGATGAGTTATACTTTGACTTATTCCTTAAGACCCTTAGGGTATATCAAAGGGTATGCTTGGGTATAATAAGTTGTATATGGAGATAATGTATGATCAATAAAGAATCTACCACTTCTAATAAAAGAAGAGAAATGTCCTATGTGATTCGATAAATGACAACCCAAAGAGTCCTCGGCGAAGGCGTAATGAAATTAGAAAGGAGTTTCTAATTTGCATTATTTGAGTTAGGCATTTAAGAGTCGAAATACATATAATTAAATAAGATAAGACTTGATGAATTCCATGTCTTATATTTAATTGGGACATCAGATGGTAGAAAGGATTGAATTGTCTGAGAACTATTTACTCAAAGGTTCTTTAATGATTAATGTTGAAATCTATATTATCTGGAAAGTCGTTGATCGCTAGGAGGCTTATCCCTTATCAGAATAAATATTATTTAAATAAATTAATTATTTAATTTATTTATTTAAATAAGATTAGAATTGTTCTAATTGATTTATTCACAACCGGTTAATATGGAGAACCTAAAGGGTCACACCATAAAAGGAAGAATAATTATTTAAGAAGTTAATGGCATAATAGTAATAATATAAAGATGTATATTTAATTTAATCTATGGTGATAGAATAAATTAAATAGGTTAATATTTATTATTTAATATTTTAGAAATATTAAATATAAATTAATAAGAGGAGTCTTATTAATATTATTACAATTATTATTATTTTAATTTCTAAAAGAGTTTAGGAATTAATTTAATATAAGTACTCTCATTTATTCCTAATAGGATTAGGAGGAAAAATTAGTTAAAGGAGTTTAATTAATTATTCCTAATAAGATTAGGGAGCTTAATTAATTAAAAGAATTTAATTAATTAAATAAACCCAATTCCTTAATTGTTAAGGTGGGTTGCCCACATCTATAAATAAGAGGAGTCTTATTATGGGTGGATGGGTTGTTGATTTTTCAACATACGTAATAATTCCAAGTTGTTGGGAGTACACCTTTTTTCTATAGAGATAGAAAACTAGGGTTTGAGCCAAATACCCTTCTTCTTGAATTTTCTTCTTCCTTGGTGGATCACCTCTAGAGGCCAAACATTTGGGTGGCTAACGCGAAAGGATTTGGAGGTGAACTTGTACCTGAGGAAGCTCGATCTTCAAGGGTATGATTTTATTCATTATCTTTTCGTTTAATTAATAATTATGCATAAAGGATGATCCGGGTATATGGTTTGTAAATTTTTTTAAACTCTGATTTTTCCACGCTTCCGCACTTTTTATGCAATTTGATTGCGTTATGAATATTACAAACCTAACAGACTTGTCTCAAGGTGATCCTCATAACCGAAGAAGACTAAAGAACCATACTCCTGAGCATCCGAGAAGGGTACCTCACCCTATCGGTTCTCGGGATTATGGTCGCAGCAGACGAAGAAGTCGTTCCAGATAGTATACACCTGAGAATAAAAAGAAGGCACTCCGCCTTGAGTGTTCTCGCCACAACAAAATGACTCATCACCGAAGTAGATCTAGAAGTCACATTCTCGAGAATCCACTAAGGGCACACCGCCCTGTGAGTACTTGTCTTCAAAGAAATCCATCTAAAACTGCAGGTTAGGATGGAAAGGCCCGGACCGTTCAGAAGAAGCTTTGAGGAGGTTTATGTCCAAATTGGTAGAAGCAGAGTTCATGACGCCGTGCGTATGCAGATATTCTACTCGACAATCGGTCAAAGAGTCGTCGAGTTCAGATTCATCACACAAAATTCACCGAAGTAAAGAGGACGGGGTGGACTCGTTGACCATTCGATGGTAGCCTTTTTGGCAGGTGGTCCTTATGAATTTTCCAGGCCCTTCGTGGTAGGCAAACTTCATCGGTGTAAGGAGGACCGGGTGGACTAGCTGACCATTCGATGGTAGCCTTATCGGCAGGAGTGTCCTCATGGGTTTGTTATACCCTGCGTGGTAAACAAATTCCATAGTCCTTTTAATATTGTTTTACTGCGAGTGGTAAACCAATGCACCGAAGTAAGGAGGTTCGGGTGGACTCGCTGACCATTCGATGGTAGCCTTATTGTTAGGTGTGTCCTTATGAATTTGTTTTACCCCGTGTGGTAAATAAATTTCATGGTCCTTATAAATTTGTTCTACCCCGAGTGGTAAACAAATGTCCTTATATCTTTGTTTTACCCCGAGTGGTAAACAAATGTCCTTATATATTTGTTATACCCTGCGTAGTAGAAAAATGTCCTTATATCTTTGTTATATCCTGGGTGGTAGACAAATGTCCTTATATCTTTGTTATACCCTGTGCGGTAAACAAATTCTCGATGGTGCAAGTAGGATCGGCTGGATTCTGTCAGGAATAAATATGTGAATGATATTCCTATTTATATATGATTTGATTATGATATATATATATATATATATATATATATATATATATATATATATATATATATATGAATGAATATGCAAGTATGCTTGCATTAAGAAAAGTTGTAAAGTCCTTTGATAGATAATAAGAAACATATGTACAAGGACTTAGAATGAATTGATCAAATGTGTTAGGTTGATCCTACATAAGCAAAAAAACAACTTTGTAAAGTCTTTAAAAGAAATGATGTACAAGGACTATAAATATAGAAAGATCAAACATGTTAGGTTGATCTTATGATGTAATAGATATGCTTTGTCGATCGTCGAAAGCATCGCACTGTAAATCGTAATCGCCAGAGAGTCAAGAAAACTCGAGAGCTATCGAGGCGTAATCGTAGTCCGCAAGATAGTAGATTTTGGAGTTCGTAGACTTCCAGGAGAGACGAGGAAGGATCGTAGTGTGTCGAGGAGAATTTCCTCAAGGCCGTAGTCTACTGAAGAAGTTATGTTCAGAATTGTAGAGACAGCCTGCCTACGAGCCGACCGAGTATCTGCCAAAGCTAAGTCAAGAATCGTAGACTACACTCAGAGTCGTAGAGTCTACTAATCATACCAGAGGCAGAGATCATAGTCGAGCAAGATTAGATGAAGACAACAAGCACAACGACAGAAATCGTAGAGCGTCAAGATCTGATCTCAGAGTCGTAGTGTCTGCACAGCCAAAGCTGAATCGTAGAGTGCAGAACTAAGACCTCAACATATGTGCTCACAATGCCAAGGCAAAATCGTAGGGCAAATACGATTCTCAACGAATGAGCACTCCCAGAATATCCAAATGAATGAAGCCTCTGGTTGGCACTGTATAGATAGGTCCCACCTGAAGGAAACCAGAGAGCACTCAACGAATGGCATGCAAGCTAACAGAAGATCTAAGCACCAACCCAATCAACATCAAGATTGAGTTGTGAAGCCATTCGAGATGAAGTCTTCCACAAGGAGATCAGAAGAAGACTTCATGAATCGACTAAGAAAAGTCGTGTAGTGCGATGAAATTGTCAAGCAGACAGAAGACAACGATCTTGGGAGTTACCAGGATCGTAGTGTTTGCCAAGCAAAGAAAGAACTGATAGAGTGCATACAGAGATACTTGACAGCTTCTGAAGAACAAGGTTAAAGTGATTAAGCATTGGGTCAATCCATTGATGATAAGTGAACGAGAGATCACAAGGAGAAAATGAAATTTGGACACGCCCACAAATCAAGTGTCTTGTTATTCGGCGGGCCGAGCAAGAAGTCGAGCCATCGATTTGAGAGTCACTTTGCAAAAGCGTAAGTGTCAAGCATCGCATGCGAGAGAAGGAAGAGGTGTTCTACATTGAAGATCAAATCAACACTCTTCAAGATCGTAGTGTTGTCTATAAGACAACAAGACACTACGATCAAGTCCATGAAGACATGCATCAGAATCATAGACTTCGAATAGCTGAAGTCTAAAGCATTGGCAACGGTTCAATCTGGAGGGTAATATTCGGACAAGAGCTCATTGAGAGCATCGATGCAAGGACAACCTCTGATCGAGAAATCAGAAGGGTGAAATAAAGTCGTCGACCTGCCTAAGATATCAAAGTGTCATTTTTGACGGGGTTGGTGAAATAGTAGACTGCAGTGTCAGGAAGTCAGAAAGAGGTGTCATGTCACATCTGCAGTCTGCACCAAATAACTCGAGATCTGCGAAGAAATTTGAATAGCTTTCAACGGCTACTTTCCAACGGGAAGATTGGGAAGCAATATAAATCAACAGAGCTTCAAAGATCAAGAGTTTTTGATAATTGTGTAGTTGCAGAATCGTTGAGTTAGTGAATGCTATTGTTGACTCTATGAGTTCCACCAAAGATCAATAGAACAAGTCTCAGTGACAGTGAGACTACCAAGGTGGAAGTAAAGCAGCTTTGAAGAAGGACTCATACAGATCAAAGCTTCACTCAACAAAAATGAGAATGCCACTAAAGATGGTAGCCAAGCTGAGAACTGAGAAGGCCAAAAAGATAGCATTCAGAAAAGTGACTGAGTACAAAGAAGATCAAGAGAGCCACTCTACAGATCACCAAGAACCGAAAAGTTTGAATCAAAAGTGCGAACCATATCTGCAAGGTATTCAAGAAGGGTTCAGGGATTGCTAAGTGTCAGACAAAGACTACTAAAAGCACAGAGACTTAGTAAACCCAGATGGTGATGGTGAACAACTGACATCAGATGAAGATAAGTTGAAGAGAGTAAAGATCAGCTGCATCAAAGAAGATGTGGTCCGGACTCGAAGCTGAAAGCAAAGAGGATCACACTAAGCTGCTAAGTACACAAGATGTTCAGAGCCTAATGACATCTTAGCAAATTTCAAAGACCAACAACTACAACAACAAGAAGCTGTGGCACGAGGGTCCTCGTCCGAGGAACTAAATGAAGTTCCAAGCCTGCTTTGGCTTGGAGAGTTCCTTGGGGAACTAGAGAAGTTCCAACGCCGGCCTTGAAGAGTTCTTAGTGGATCAAGTCCCAAGGTCAGCGGCCTTGAAAGAATCTTAGTGATTTAGGGTCTTTGCTTCTTCCTTAGTGGAAATCCTCGCTAGTTGAAAGCAGAAAAGTGGATTAGGAGCTTGAGTCTCTGAACCACTTAAAATCCCCTGTGTCTTTTACTTTATGTCATTTACATTATGTACATTAACTGCTATGTATGTTTTAACTGCTTACCACTAAACTAACTCTACGAACAATGTATGTGTGATGCCCCCAAAATTAGGTATACATCACCCATCTTGGGTAGTCAGATACATGGTACGTAATTTTAATACAACTTACTAATATAAGCGCTGTGTACAATAATGACATAAACTGTGAGTTTGAATACAAATATTGTCTCACTAGAGATCATACAAACTCAAAACGAGTCCTCATTACAATTATTATCACACTATTTCACGTAATAGTGAGGACTACTAATGCTATCCTCTCGACCATTACTCCGCTTCTCAGACTCATCCCAAATTTATATTCTTATTTCCTGTAGAGAAACGAAGAAAAAAAGGGTGAGCTCAACTAGCTCAAGAAGAAATATTATGACTAAGATAATGCGTAATAAATTATCATTAGCCTTCACAACAATGTTAAACCGATAAAATATAATGAACATCAAGTTTAACTACAATGAACCAAAGAATCCATTAAAAGAGTCAAGTAGAAAATAAAATCTACAATCTTTTATGATTTAAAAGGTTTTTCATCACTTTTATATAATGAGACTCAAACTTTAATAAATATTCCACATCATCGAATCACCCCGCACTACGGCCCAAGGATATTCTTTAGATCACGACCATAATTATTCATACTACGGGCCGAATATTTGTGTATTCATTAATGGTCATGATCATGCCAACAACTCGTCCCATCAATGCACTATCACCACCGAGGATTTTTACCACATCATTTGTAACATTACTATTAATGATTACACCGAATAGTCTCTGTCATAATCATACCAAGTCCATCTATGCACTACAGTGCCATGTATGACTTTCAACATAATATAAACATGAGGATGATGACAATGATATAAGAATTCAATAAAACAAGTTCAAGAATTAATTTATCTAGGAACCAATAACATCCAAATTGTCAACATGATCATCGCTTTGTAGAGTAAAATTCAAGAATATCGAGAAGAATATTTCCATGAAAGGATATCGGATGAAGCGCAAAATATCAAGGATATTCCACTAATTTCATGGAGTATAGAAGTCAAAGTTTTAACCAACCGGGTATAATAAAGAATGGAATAAAAAAAGAAATCACCACGCACGCGATGATACAAAGACAAAGGCGAGTTATTCCAATGTAATAATAAATAACGGAACCGTGTCCCACAAAAAACGCATGCATGACGAGGATATTCCAACGAGAATAATAAAGAATGGAACCAGTCCCAAGTAAAACACACACAGTAATGTGATGTTTCAATGTAATAATAATAAAGATTTTAACCAAACCTGTAAAACACACGCAGCGTGATGTTCCAATGAATAAATAATAAAGATTTTAACCAGTCCGGGTGTAAAACACACGCATGTGGATGTTCCAGCGAATAATAGAAGAATGTCACCAAGTATAGGGTAAACCACGTATACAGGTTATTCCAACAGAATAATAAGCAATGGAATAACAACAGTTCTCTTCATGAATAAGAAAGAATAACACCCCTTACTTTTGGTAGGAGATTGAATACTGCAGTAATGTAGTAACAAAATACTCTTCTTCTTTCTCTCTTATTCTCTCTATACTTTCTCTCTCTATAGCTTGAATGAATTCGTGAAAAATAATGAAGCACTAGGCCTCTATTTATAGAAGATTTCTAGCTTAGACCTTTGCCATGTGAAAAGCAGTGGTTGGCTTGACGACCGTGATGTGAAAAGAAAAGTGGTTTGACGCCTGTAATGTGAAACGACAAGTGGTTCGACACCTGTAATGTGAAACGACAAGTGGTTCGACGCCTGTAATGTGAAACGACAAGTGGTTCGACGTCTGTAAAGGTAATTACTATTAACGAAGGTAATTACTATTCACAAAGGTAATTACTATCGACGAAGGTAATTACTATTGACGAAGAGACTCTTAGATGATGACATATGGGCCCCTATAAAATAATCAAACTTACCACAAACGCCTCTACAATGTACTTTTATATACATCAAGGATTGAATAAATATTACCACAAATCATTTTATTTTAATCAACACATATTTAATCTTTCAACAATTATTAATCATTTATAACTTGTCGTCTCAATTATTGATTTAATACTATAACATATTATACAAATGATATATCGTGACAATAATTGAATCAATAATATAAGAGATATGATGCAATAATTATCAGAGCAATAATTGAGCATAGGTGAGTGACTTCTCACGTAAGCATCAATAATCAATATCGCGTGTGCTACTATATCAACCACGCTTATTAATTATTTTTTTTACTCTGGATAGTTCAATGTTTTAACGATAACACCTCTGCCAGTTATTTTTATAGAAAGATTATTTTGTCGCTTTCTCTACTACGATAATACTTCCGTTATGGGTTCCACTAATGATTGAGTAGTCGTCATTTAATATTTCCCGACAAAAAAGAATATTCCCCACCAAACGAATATTTTATAACAACTTGCTTACTTTGCAAAATTTATAAATATTACCCACAACTATAACATTATATCAAATTTATTCCATAATATTCAAAATAATATTTATAGAAAATTCATCTTTATTTATAAAAGTTGGGGTCTTACAACCTCCCTTCTTATGAAATTTAAGCCCCTCGAAATAAGGGTGTACGACTGGTATGTCGAAGAGGTAAGGATACCTTGATTTCATTTCAGATTCTAACTCCCAAGTCATTTCCTCAACATCGTGGTTCCTCCACAAAACTTTGACTTGAGGTATAACCTTGGGCGTAGAATATGTTCCTTCTTATCCAAGATTTGAACAGGGAACCTCTTCATATGTCAAATCTTTCGCTATTTCGTCCGGTTCTAACTCAATAATGTGGTTCGGGTCTTTCACATATTTACGTAACATGGATATGTGAAAACGTTATGAACACGAGATATACTTAGCGGAAAAGCGAGTCTATAGCCCGCGCTTCCTACTCGATCGAGGATTAAAAGTGGACCGATGAATCGAGGATTGAGTTTTCCTCTCTTTCCAAATCTTGTAACTCCTTTCCATGGAGCAACTCTTAACAACACATGATCTCCTACATCGAATTCCACGTCCTTTCGATGAAGATCGGCATAACTCTTTTTATCGATTTTGTGAGGTTTTTATACGTTGTTTGATCGTTTGAATCTTTTCCGTAGTCATACGTACCAACTCCGGTCCTAACAACGTTGCTTCACCCACCTCATCCCAGCATACTGGAGAACGAATGACACTTTCTTCCATACAACGCTTCGAATGGAGCCATGCCAATACTTGCTTGATAACTATTGTTGTAGGAAAACTCCACCAATGGTAAGAACTTGTCCCAACTTCCCTTGAAATCAAGGACACAGAGTCTTAACAGATCTTCAAGAGTTTGAATAGTCCTCTCCGATCGTCCGTCCAGTCGAGGATGATATACGAAGCTAAATCGTAAGTCTATGCCCATAGCTTTTTGCAAACTAACCCAAAATCGTGAAGTGAATCTTGGGCCTCGATCAGAAACTATGGATACCGGCATACCATGCAGTCTTACAATCTTGTTTATGTACATACGAGCAAGACGTTCAAGTTTATAAGTTTCTTGTATCGGTAAGAAATGAGCAGACTTGGTCAATCTATCAACAATGACCCAAATCGCATCTATGCCTTGAGAAACCTTAGGAAGGCCGTGAATTGAAATCCATGGTAATGTGCTCCCACTTCCATTCTGGAATTTCAAGTGGTTGCAATGGACCTTTTGGTACTTGATGCTCCGCTTTAACTCGTTGACAAGTTAGACACCTTGAGATAAACAACGCTTATCTCTCTCTTCATATTGCTCCACCAAAATGTATAGCGAATATCATGATACATTTTGGTACTCCCGAGATGGATTGCAAATGGTGTGTTGTGCGCCTCCATCATGATATTATATTTTAAATCGTGGTTGTTAGGAACACAAAGTCCGGAGTTGACTCAAGTATTCCTTCTTCATCGATTCTTGCTTCCTTTGCTAAGAGATAAGACCTTCTTTGCACTTTCTTCCTTATACTTATCACCTCCGTAGATCAGAGCGAGTAGCCTTTAACTTTATCGATTAAAGCTTGGTTCTACTCGATACTCTCTATCATCACACGCGTCCCCGAGTCTTTAACTCTATCTCCATCCTTTGCAAGTCACACAAAATGGGCCTCATTCGTTGACAATATCGCACTTCAGACTTTGTATATTATCTTCACTCAACGCGTCGGAATACCACGCTCGCTTTTCCTGGATGGTATGATCATAATCTTTCAACAGCAAGAAGCAACGTCGTTGTCGCATGTTGAGTTCCTTTTGAGTGAAGAAATATTTGAGGCTTTTATGATCCGTAAAGATCTCCACTTTCTCCCCATACAAGTAATGCCTCCAAATTTTAAGTAAAGACAATAATTCCTGCGCTTTAACTCTTGAGATCATGAGTAGGATAATTCCTCTCATATTCTTTGAGTTGTCATGAGGGCATCAAGCTATAACTTTTCCATGTTGCATGAGAACACATCCCAACCCTTTGCTCAAGCATCACCAGTAGATGACAAATCCTCCGAGTTTGATGGTATTGTTGTAATATAATTTCTTTGAAATAAGTCTCTCTTGAGTTCTTGAAAACACTTCTCACATTCTTCGCTCTCCATGAAATAAGATCGACGCCTCTAAAATTAGGCCCCCAAATTAGTATACGCCACCCATCTTGGGTCGCCACTTACATGGTACATAAATTCAAATACAACTTACTTAATATAAGCTGTCGTGTACAATACGACATAAACCGTGAGTTTGAATACAAATATTGTCTACTAGATATTATACAAACTCAAAAGGAGTCCTCATTACTACTATTATCACAATATTTCACGCAATAATAGTGAGGACTACTAATGCTATCCTCTGGACCATTACTCCGCTTCCCGACTCGTCCCAATGGCGTTCTCATTTCACGAAGAGAACGGTGAAAAGGAAATGGTGAGCTCAACTAGCCAAGAAGAAATATTATGACTAAGATAATGCGTAATAATTTATCATTAGCCTTGAAATTGTTAAACGATAAAATACAATAGACAACAAGTTTAATCTGCGGAATAAGCGATCCATTAAAAGAGTCAAGTAGAAATAAAGTCTACTATCTTTTAGGTTTTAAAAGGTTTTCATCATCATTATAAATGAGACTCGCCTTTAATAAATAATCCACATCATCGAATCACCCTTGCACTACTACCAAGGATATTCATCAAATTATCAATGGTCATGACTATATCTAGAATCACCCCTAGTCATAATTATACCAAAAACTATCCATCATTTGCATTACGAGCCACCGAGGACTTTTATCACATCATTTATAACAAGCCATGATTATACCGAATGATCCCCATGTCATAATCATACTAAGTTCATCTATACTGTAAGTCGAAGATAACATAATATAACACGAGAGATGATGACAATGACATAATAATTAAATAAAACATGTTCAAGAATTATTTTATCCAGGGAATTATTAACGTCCAAATTGTCAAAATGATATCTTTGTTTTGTAAAAAATTCAAGAATGATCGGAAGAATATTTTCATGAAAAGATCTTTGGATGAAGCGCAAATATCGAGGATATTCCACTAATTTCATGGAGTATAGAAGTCAAAGATTTAACTTACTGGGTATAATAAAGAATGGAATAACAAAAGAAATCACCATGCATGCGATATTGATGTACGAGTTATTCAACGAGAATAATAATAACGGAACCAAAGTCGTGTGAAATTCACACCGACGGGATGATCCAATGAATAATAAATGCTTTGAATAATAAACAATGGAACCGTGTCCTGTAAAACACACGAATGTGATATTCCAACGTAATAATAAATGCGGAATAATAAACAATGGAACCGGTGTCCTAAAACACACGAATGTGATATTCCAATGTAATAATAAAGAATGGAATAATGTAAGGAGATCACCAAGTATAGGGGATTCCGCGATACAAAGTTATTCCAATGAATAAATAAGAATGGAATAATATAAGGATTTCACCAAGATAGGGTATGCCATGGTATAAAGTTATGTATAGGGTATACAACTTTTACGGAGTTATTCCAACGAGAATAATAAGCAATGGAATAACAACAGTTCTCTTCATGAATAAGAAAGAATAACACCCTTTACGGATACAACAAATAATATTCCCTACTTGGAAGAACCGAATATTGGCAAGGTGAAGTAGCGAATACTTTTTCTTCTTTCTCTCTATAGTTTCTCTCTCTAGAGTTTCAAAGAATTAAGTGAAAAATAATGAAGCACTAGGCCTCTATTTATAGAAGATTTCTAGCTTAAGACCTACCATGTGAAAAGGCAAGTGGCTTGACGATGGTGATGTGAAAAGAAAAGTGGTTCGACGCCTTTTAATGTGAAACGACAAGTGGTTCGGCCTTTTAGAATGTGAAACGACAAGAGGTTTGGCGCTTTTATAATGTGAAACGACAAGTGGTTTGACGTCTGGTAAAGGTAATTACTATTGACGAAGGTAATTACTATTCACAAGAGGTAATTACTATCGATGAAGGTAATTACTATTGACGAAGGTAAATACTATTGACGAAGGTAATTACTATTCACAAAGGTAATTACTATTGTGAAGGTAATTACTATTGAAGCAAGGTAAATACTATTGACGAAAGGTAAATACTATTGACGAAGGTAATTACTATTCATAAAGGTAATTACTATTGATTGAAGAGACTCTTAGATAATGACATATGGGCCCCCATAAAATAATCAAACTTACCACAAATGTCTCATAATAATCTCTTTATATACATCAAGGATTGAATAAATATTACCACAAATCATTTTATTTTTAATCAACACATATTTAATCTTTCAACAATTATTAATTATTTATAACTTAGTCTCAATTATTGATTTAATACAATAACATATTATCGAGATGATCTTGTGACAATAATTGAATCAATAATATAAGAGATATGATGCAAAGTGAATTACTTTAGTAATAATTGAGCATAGTGAGTGACTTCTCACGTAAAGATCGATAATCAATATCGTGTCTACTATAAAACTACGCCAGATTATTGTACTTTTACTACCGGGTAGTTCAACGGTTTTAACGGTAACACCTCTGCCATTTATTTTTATAGAAAGATAATTTTTTATCGCTTTTCTAACTACGACAATACTTTCGTTGTGGGGTCCACCAATGATTGAGTTGTCTGAATATTCCCTACAAAAAGAATATTCCCCACCAAACGAATATTTTATAACAACTTGCATACTTTGCAAAATTTATAAATACTACCCACAACTATAATATTATCTTAAATTCACACCATAATATTAAAAAATTATTTCGACAAAATTTAAATCTTTATTGATAAAATCTGGGGTCTCACAATCTCCCTCCTTATGGAATTTAAGCCTCGAAATTAGAATTAATACACTGTATGATAAAGAGGTGAGGATACCTTGAATACCTTTATCGTTAAAAATATTAAATTCATCTTCTAATCGGGCCAAAGATATTCATTAATAATTCATCTTTGCGATACAGGGCCAAAGATATACAATCAGAAACCAATAATCTTTGAGACGCAGCTTAATAAGATCACGACCACGAATTATCCATGCACCAATATTAGTGCCAAGGATATTCGTGTTTTCATAAGATATCACGACCACAAATTATCCATGCACTACGTGCCAAAGATAATCGTGTATTAATTAGTCTCGCGACCACAAATTATCCATGCACCTATGTGCGAAAGATAATCGTGTATTCATTAGTATCCACGACCACAAATTATCCATACTACTACGGCGAAAGATAATCGTGTATTCATTAGTATCGCGACCACAAATTATCCATGCACTACTACCAAAGATAATCGTGTTTTCAATTACGGTTATGATTATACCGAACAATCCTCGGTCATAATCATACCAAGTCCATCTATCTTTCTACTGCCACGTATGACTTTCAACATAATATAAGCATGAGGATAACGATATAAAGAATCAATCAAATGAGATAAAGGATAAATATTAAACATTTATAATATAATTTATCCGAGATTCAAGAATATCCCCATGTTATCAATTACTTAATAATCTCATAATCTAATATCATTAATATTATAACAATATTTTAATCACTTCTTAAATTTATAAACAATTTATCTCAATTGTTTACGCTTTACCATATAATGCATTTAATCATTCAAAATGCCATACTCATAAGATATCATCACCAATTATCAAATCCTCATCAAAATATGCATATATTTTATATAGGATTCTCTAGCCATAAAATCCTATTATCAACTTTTTTACTTCACATAACATATTTAACTCATATGTTCAGTAATTAAACTATTTTCATGAAAAATACCAAATCAGTCCCAAAAATATTTATTTTCTGGGTTTTAGCATAATATAGTCCCATAATGAAAATATATTTTTCTAATTTTTAAAATTCATTTACTATTTTTCAAAATTAATTTCTAATTAATTCCTTAAGAAATTAGCTACCTCAAGTTTAACTCCAAAATTCCCAAATCTTGGCAGAACCTTACACATGTTAACGTGAGCTTCCAGTTTAAATTTCATGGTCATCGGAGTTATAGAACTTGATTATAGCGTTTTAAATCGGAAAAATCTAAATATTGAAATAGTCATAACTTACTCATTTTAAGTCGAGAATGAGCTCATTTTTGGACAGGAGGTACTTTATACCATATACCTTCATGTCCCAAAAGGCCAGAATTTTTCTCATAATATAAGTGGCCGAAACAACCCTCTAAAATCATGGCAGCGGACTTTTTCGGTTTTGCAGCTTTGCCCTCCTTTGCTAAAATTAGTCCACACAAAAAATCTACAACACCTTTTCCAGTAATTCCACTTGGATTAGTTAGGTAACTCATAGATCTAACTCTAGGACTTGACCACACTCAAAAATTCAAAATATAATAGGAGATATGGTCAATTGAATTTCATGTTACGTTTTTCACCAAAATTTGATTTTCAACTCTTTGCGATTTCTAAGAAACTTTCATGTTTTCACATACTAACCAGCATAACTCATCTTAAAACTTACTAATACTTCATATACCCATGATTTTCATCAGTTCACATACTTTTATTATGACTTTCATCATAATCCACGTAAATGCATCCTTTTAGTTGAAGAAATATTTGAGGGTTTAGGAAATGGGTTTTTGTCTTTGAGGGGTCAATACAAAATTCGATTTCACGCTCTAGGGTAGGCTAGGAAGTCTTCAAGAATACGCCAAGAAATTTATTAATGATAGAAATATCATTCAAAATCATTACTCTCGTCCAAGACTTGGATAAGACGTCACATTAATACCAACTGTGACTTCTATCCCTTAGCCTCGATAGTACCTCACAATGATACCTATCAACTTGCCATCTTCATCCGCGGACGTCGCCTCTACGAGTAAAGTCGGCTTCGTGCATTTCACACAAGAAGTCAACAACGAAAGGATCGGGGACTCTTTACTTATGGCTTGATATGACAATGATTGACTTTAGTGGTTTGGTTACTTTGAATTCGCACAACAAGTTGGTTATGAATATAAAAGCTAACAACCTTACGAAAAGCATGATGAGTAGTTAACCAATTGATTCCTAAAATCACATCAAAGGCAAATATTTTCAAAAAGATAAGATCAACAAGTAACGTGAAAATGTTTATTTGAATCAAACAAGATTTAAAAATAAGTAAGCGGTAACGAAGGCTCCTACTAACGAAGTTTCAACCAATAAGTCAAAGTTTAACTTCTTCGGAGTCAAATTTAAACGTTGAACACAACTAGGTGAAATAAAAGAGTGGGTAGAACTGGTATCTAACACGGTATAGACTTCGCAAGAGCTTATGATTAACTTACCCGTGATAATTTTATTCAGGTTCCTCGTCACGAGAAAAAAACGCTCTCTCTTAAACTACCGGCTTTGGTTTGTCTGGGACAGCCTTTGGTGCCTCCATCCTAGTTGAATTTGTCTTCGGTAAACGACAAAATCGAGCTAAGTGACCTTCTCTTCCACAATTATAACATGCTTTGGATGGCATGGCGCAGTTCGGACTGATGTGTCCCTCTCCTCCGCATTTGAAGCATATGATAGGTGGTCTTTCTCCTTCCTTAACAACGGGTCTTTGGTCTTGACGCCTTTCCATCATCGTTGAATCTCCTTTTCTTGAAATATCCATTTTTATTGTTTTGGTTACGATTACCACCGAGTGGTTACCATATTTGGCCCGTTGATTCCTCCACGCTTGTTGTCACCGCTCACGACTACTCATTGGTATTATAATTTTGCTTGGTTGCGCTCTTTTTAGTTCACGGTGACTCGTTATCGCGCCCACTAATCGAGCCCTATTTATAATATCCAATACAAATACGCTTTATGAGAAATAAGATGTTGACGTATCTCCCGCTTCAAACCTCTTAAAAACATTCGCGCCATTCTCTTTCATTATCCACCAAGTGGGACGCAAACCGTGATAACTCATAAATTTTGCCTCAGATTGCGATACTGGTCATATTGTTTTGTTCTAACTTGATAAACTCCACCTCCTTCATGTGGCGAATACTTTCAGAAAGTATTTGTCGTTGAATGACTCCTGGAACTTCTCCCAAGATATCTTCATCTAAAGAAGTTGAGTACGCTTTCTGATTCCCACCAATGTCACCTCTGCTGCAAGAACATAAAGGCGGCAAAGGGAACCTTTTGCTCTCGGAGCATCCCAAGACATCAAATATCTTGGTAATCTGCTTTATCCATGCTTCCGCCGGAAGTGGTTTTGGCTCTCCTTAAACTCCGGTGGTCCCTCCTTGAATTGTTTAATGCGACCGCCTTGAGAGTTTTCCGAGTTTCACCCTACGTTTTGGGCGAGAATTCGCTCTACTTCTTGTTGCATGAATTACATAAAGCCTCCGAACATTTGATCATTCATCATTTGGTCGGTGTTGTTGTTTACGTGAGGATTGTCGCCTTCGATGCACATTATCCTGATTATTGATATGTGGTAAATCAACGATCGCTTTGTGCTCCATTGCTATTCTCAACATTCTCGGATGTCATTTTCAGATCTCGCCACAAAACAAAAGGTTAATTGACATGTAACATATTATCCCTATATTCTAATGACCAATAAAATAAAGACATAAACTTAGGTAGGTCATACTAAATAAGGTATTCCCCGTCTCTCCCTCCTAGTACTATTCTCACATCTTAGCCGTGGATCATATCCTAAGCTCGATACTGTTGTGGCGCCCCAAAATTAGGTATACATCACCCATCTTGGGTAGTCGATACATGGTACTGTAATTTAAATACAACTTACTAATATAAGCTGTAGTGTATAATACTGACATAAACTGTGAGTTTGAATACAAATATTGTCTACTAGAGATCATACCAACTCAAAAGGAGTCCTCATTACAATTATTATCACACTATTTCACAGAATAGTGAGGACTACTAATGCTATCCTCTGGACCATTACTCCGCTCCCCAGACTCGTCCCAAATATATTCTCATTTCACGAAGAGAAACGGTGAAAGAAAGGGTGAGCTCAACTAGCTCAAAGAAGAAATATTATGACTAAGATAATGCGAGAATAAATTATCATTAGCCTATAACGATGTTAAACCGATAAAATATAATGAACATCAAGTTTAACTACAAATAAGGAACCAAAGAATCCATTAAAAGAGTCAAGTAGAAAATAAAATCTACTATCTTTTATGATTTAAAAGGTTTTTCATCATTTATTATAAATGAGACTCAAATTTTTAATAAATATTTCACATCATCGAATCACCCTCGCACTACTGCCAAGGATATTCTTTAAGATCACGACCACAATTATTCATGCCTACTACGGGCCGAATATTTGTGTATTCATTAATGGTCATGATCATGCCAACAACATCCATCAATGTACTACGGGCCCTTCGAGGATATATTGTTACCACATCATTTGTAATATTACGGTTATGATTACAATCGAATAGTCTCTCGGTCATAATCATACCAAGTCCATCTATACACTCTGAATACGGATGACTTTCAACATAATATAAAAATACGAGGATGATGACAATGATATAAGAATTCAATAAAACAAGTTCAAGAATTAATTTATCTAGGAACCAATAACATCAAAATCGAACATGATCTTTGCTTTGTAGAGTAAAATTCAAGAATAATCGAGAAGAATATTTCCATGAAAGGATCTTTGGATGAAGCCTTGAATATCAAGGATATTCCACTAATTTCATGGAGTATAAGAAAAAAAGTTTTAACCAACTGGGTATAATAAAGAATGGAATAACAAAAGAAATCACCATGCATGCGATAGGCCTTGCGCAGCAGTTATTCTAACGAATAATAAATAACGGAACCGGTCCCGCGTAAAACGCATGATGTGATATATTCAACGAGAATAATAAAGAATGGAACCAGTCCGGCGTAAAACACACGAGACGTGATGTTCCAACCGAATAATAATAAAGACGGAACCCGGTCCAAGGTGTAAACACATGCATGTGATGTTCCAATAGAATAATAATAAAGACGGAACCCGAGTCCAGATGTAAAACACACAGACGAGGATGTTCCAACGAGAATAATAATAATAAAGACGGAACCGGTCCTTGTAAAACACACAAATAGGATGTTCCAATGAATAATAATAATAAAGATTTTAACCGGTCCGGTGTAAAACACATGACAGGATGTTCCAACCGTGGCGCCCCAAAATTAGGTATACATCACCCATCTTGGGTAGTCGATACATGGTGCAAATTTAAATACAACTTACTAATATAAGCTGCAGTATGCAATACGACATAAACTGTGAGTTTGAATACAAATATTGTCTACTTAGAGATCATACCAACTCAAAAGGAGTCCTCATTACAATTATTATCACACTATTTCACGAATAGTAGTGAGGACTACTAATGCTATCCTCTGACCATTACTCCGTTCCCTCGACTCATCCCAAATATATTCTCATTTCAAGAGAATAGTGAAAGAGAAAGGTGAGCTCAACTAGCTCGATGAAATATTATGACTAAGATAATGCGAATAAATTATCATTAGCCTACAACAAAGATGTTAAACCGATAAAATATAATGAACATCAAGTTTAACTACAAATGAACCAACAATCCATTAAAAGAGTCAAGTAAAAATAAAATCTACTATCTTTTATGATTTAAAAGGTTTTTCATCATCATTATAGGCGAGACTCAAACTTTAATAAATATTCCACATCATCGAATCACCCTTGCACTACTGACCAAGGATATTCTTTAAGATCACGACCACAATTATTATTCACTACTTCGGGCGAAGAATATTTGTGTATTCATTAATGGTCATGATCATGCCAACAATCATCCATCAATGCACTACGACCCATTGAGGATTTTTACCATATCATTTGTAATATTATGGTCATGATTACAATCAATAGTCTCTCGGTCATAATCATACCAAGTCCATCTATGCACTTCATGAGCCACGTAGATGACTTTCAACATAATATAAACATGAGGATGATGACAATGATATAAGAATTCAATAAAACAAGTTCAAGAATTAATTTATCTAGGAACCAATAACATCCAAATCACAACATGATCACGCTTTGTAGAGTAAAAATTCAAGAATCTTCGAGAAGAATATTTCCATGAAAGGATCTTTGGATGAAGCGCAAATATCAAGGATATTCCACTAATTTCATGGAGTATAGAAGTCAAAGTTTTATCCAACCGGGTATAATAAAGAATGGAATAACAAAAGAAATCACCATAAATGCGATGAGGCCTTGCGCAGCGAGTTATTCCAACAGAATAATAAATAATGGAACTGTGTCCCCAGAAAGCGCATGCATGTGATATATTCAACGAGAATAATAAAGAATGGAACCAGTCCGGCGTAAAACACACGATGTAGGATGTTCCAAATGAATAATAATAAAGATTTTAACCAGTCCCGTGTAAAACACATGCATGTGATGTTCCAATAGAATAATAATAAAGATTTTAACCAGGTCCATTAAAAACACACAGACGAGGATGTTCCAATGTAATAATAAAAGAATGTCACCAAGTATAGGGTAAACCACGTATACAAAAGTTATTCCAATGTAATAATAAGCGATGGAATAACAACAGCTTCTTCTTGAATAAGAAAGAATAACACCCCTTACTTTTAGTAGGAGATTGAATCTGCAGATAGTGTAAGAACAAAATACTCTTCTTCTTTCTCTTTATTCTCTATACTTTCTCTCTACTATAGCTTGAATGAATTAAGTGAAAAATAATGAAGCACTAGCCTCTATTTATAGAAGATTTCTAAAGACTTTTGCCATTTGAAAAGCGCAAGTGGCTTGATTTGGTGATGTGAAAAGAAAAGTTGTTTGACGCCTGTAATGTGAAACGACAAGTGGTTCGACGCCTGTAATATGAAACGGCAAGTGGTTTGACGTCAGATAAAGGTAATTACTATTTACAAAGGTAATTACTATTGACGAAGGTAATTACTATTGACGAAGAGACTCTTAGATGATGACATATGGGCCCCCCAATAAAATAATCAAACTTACCACAAATGTCTCATAACAGACTTTTTATATACATCAAGGATTGAATAAATATTACCACAAATCATTTTATTTTTAATCAACACATATTTAATCTTTCAACAATTATTAATCATTTATAACTTGTCGTCTCAATTATTGATTTAATACTATAACATATTATACGATGATGATATCAGAACAATAATTGAATCAATAATATAAGAGATATGATCTGTGATTCATGTAGCGATAATTGAAGCATAAATTGAGTGACTTCTCACGTAAGCATCAATAATCAATATCGTGTCTACTTATACAACTACGCCAGACATTCTTGTACTTTTACTACCGGGTAGTTCAACAGGTTTTAACAGTAACACCTCTGCCGTTATTTTTATAGAAAAGATTATTTTGTCATTTTCTAACTACGACAATACTTCCGTTGTGGGGTCCACTTAATGATTGAGTAGTCGTGCACGAATATTCCCCGACAAAAAGAATATTCCCCAACCAAACGAATATTTTATAACAACTTGCGTACTTTTGCAAAATTTATAAATATTACCTGAACTATAACATTATATCAAATTTATTCCATAATATTCAAAAATAATATTTATAGAAAATTCATCTTTATTTATAAAAGTTGGGGTCTTACACCAATGTAATAATAGAAGAATGTCACCAAGTATAGGGTAAACCACGTTATACAGTTATTCCAATGTAATAATAAGCAATGGAATAACAGCAGTTCTCTTCATGAATAAGAAAGAATAACACCCACTTACTTTTGGTAGGAGATTGAATCTGCGATAGAATGTAGTAACAAAATACTCTTCTTCTTTCTCTTATTCTCTATACTTTCTCTCTATAGCTTGAATGAATTAAGTGAAAAATAATGAAGCACTAGGCCTCTATATATAGAAGATTTTAGCTTAACACCGCCACGTGAAAAGCGAGTGGCTTGACGATTTGGTGATGTGAAAAGAAAAGTGGTTTGGCGCTTTTGTAATGTGAAGCGACAAGTGGTTCGACACACGTAATGTGAAACGACAAGTGGTTCGATCGCTTTGTAATGTGAAACGACAAGTGGTTCGACGTCTCGTTAAAGGTAATTACTATCGACGAAGGTAATTACTATTCACAAAGGTAATTACTATTGATGAAGGTAATTACTATTGACGAAGAGACTCTTAGATGATGACATATAATTTACCCCTAAAAATAATCAAACTTACCACAAACGTCTCATAATGACTCTTTATATACATCGAGGATTGAATAAATATTACCACAAATCATTTTATTTTTAATCAACACATATTTAATCTTTCAACAATTATTAATCATTTATAACTTGTTGTCTCAATTATTCATTTAATACTATAACATATTATACGGATGATCTTGTGACAATAATTGAATCAATAATATAAGAGATATGATGCGTGATTCTTTGTAGTGATAATTGAAGCGTAAATTGAGTGACTTCTCACGTAAACATCAATAATCAATATCGTGGTGCTACTATACAATTACACGTATTATCGTATTTTTACTACCGGGTAGTTCAACGGTTTTAACGGTAACACCTCTGCTAGTTATTTTTATAGAAAGATTATTTTGTCGTTTTCTAAGCTACGACAATACTTCCGATTATGGGGTCCACTGATGATTGAGTAGTCGATACGAATATTCCCCGACAAAAAGAAATATTCTCCTACCAAACGAATATTTTATAACAACTTGCTTACTTTGCAAAATTTATAAATATTACCCACAACTATAACATTATATCAAATTTATTCCATAAAATTCAAAAATAATATTTATAGAAAATTCATCTTTATTTATAAAAGTTGGGGTCTTACAGTATGTATGATTATGATTATATCAATGAAGGAGATCTTTTACTTATTCTGCTGTACTTGAAAAGAATCTTAAGTTTGTCATGAGCTACTTAATGAGCAATACAACTTAATAGAGAAAAAGTATTTTGAAATTATAAGGATCTATTCAACCCCCCCCCTACAGATCTATATTGTGCTCTCTTGGAACTAACAGATTCATCTTATTTGCATGATCTGTCTCACACTTCGGTAACGATAAGTATGCATTACTTTATTTTGTTCAAGTGTTGAGTTTGGATTATATTATTATTGTTCTTAACTGTTATATAATTTGCTTAATTATTGACTAACAGCTTTAAGATAAGAAGGCAACAGACATTTTTCACGTTGATGAATGATGAATTATTGACAAGAAATGTTCACCCAGAAGTAATAAGGCATGAAGTTGATATTTCATTGATATTAACTGTTCACAAAAAGTTAGAATTTTTGCAGAAAGTTCTACAGCTAAAGGTAAAGGGGAGGTCATCTTCAGGCTTCTTTCTTGTCAACATCACCGTCTAAAGAGTCTAGAAGAGATGGATCTACCTTGGTCGTGACAAGCTTTTTCTTGCCTTTACTTCGGCAGATTTCATATCCTTTGGCATACATATGGACGATCTCATCGCTCATTTCGTAATTTTTTATCTTTGCTTGGATTTCCTTACGAAGGTCTTCGGTCAGTGGCGGACCCAAATTCCTAAGGGCCCGAAGCTCTTTGAGTTCTTCTTCAAGCTTCTGACGATGTGCCAGATGCTTTGATTCTTTAGCTTGGATCGACATTTATATCAATGATGACCCTTGACTTCAAATGGCGCTTCTCCTTCTAAGCGGCATCCTCTTGACTTCTTTGTATTTGGGACGGAGGCACCAAAGATAGTGTTTGCTCACGAGATGACCATTATTAGCTAATCAGTTCAAATTGATGGGCAGTGATGTAAATGGATAAGTCAAAATATAAAATTCCTTTAGTCCGGTATTTCATTCCTTCGTCCATCACGTCCATGATGGAACTATTGCCGAACCGATGATCATTGGTATCACGAACGCATGCTATTAGAGGTCAACATGGGAATTTCTCATTGGATTCTGGCAGAGAGTGAGGGATCTCATCGATATGCGCTCAACTTGTTCTTCGGGCTCTTTGTCAGAAACCACAATTTCAACCAGGGTGTCCGAAGGAAGATCGGCTTCTGTGGGAGTTGGCTTGTCCCTTCAGTGGGAGTTGATTCTGTGGCTTGAGCTTCGGTAGTTAAAGGCGCTTCAGTTGGTACTTTTGTAGAGGTCGACGAAGATGAACCCTTTGTGTTATTATTTGATGTTCACCGTTTGCGCCTTGATAAGTTTTATTTTGGGCCTCTTTCAATCCTACCAAGTTCTTCATATCATGGACCATTTATAGTTTTCTATTAAACATTTTGTTTAATAAAAAACTAGGGGGCAATATTGGATCATGATATTTCACCTATTGGGCCGAATGGATTGGGCTTACTTATTTGATTATTCCCTTGGGTCATCATTAATAGATCTTAAAATTATTGGGCCTAGTCCTTATATCATCTTTGGTAAATCCTTATATTATTGGGCCGGGTCAGTGGATCCTCTTGATTAGATCTTGAAGGTTTTGGGCCGAATTATTGAACCGACCCATTAGATAATTTAAATATCTACATCTTTGACTTGCAATGATGAAAAAAGATGTAGCAGTTGACTGATCTCTACCATGCATTAATGTGGATGGGATTATAGTCGGCCGACGGTGGTGAACAGTGACAGTATGTAGTGGGTGAACTGCATGCAGTTGGATGAGACCGTCGAGTCAGTGGATAGACGTCAGACAACAGTAGGAGGCATGGTTAATCGGGTCTGAGAGTATATCATAGCAAGGAAGACTTCTAAGAAAAGGTAACTGATAATTTTATCTCTCTCAATACACTAGATATTTTATCCTCCATTGTTAACCTTTGTGATCGCTTTGTCTTGACTCTCACGCTGAAGTTTATCCCCAATGACCGATTGGCCAAGCTTTTGATGTTGATCGTGTTTATTGTGCAGGATCAAGACATCTTACATGATTGGGACGTGACAGAAGATCTTGGCGTTAACAATACAGAATCATACTTTTATTTTTCCTAAATAATAGAATTATAGTTAAAGTGAAATATAATAATTTACATGGTAATATATTAAAAGTAGGTCTTCACAAGAAAATTATTTCCTTCTAAAACTCTACTACTAACTAACTCTAAAATCTTGCTCAAATTTGAAAAACTATAATTATAATAATAGTTTTGGACTATAGACGAACCAAGTTGACTGGATAACCGATAATCGAGTTGATCGACTGTTTGCCTTATTGTATATGCACAAAAAATATTGATTTCTTTTCTTCTACAAAATATATAACTAGCATCATATACAAAATTTACAAATATTAAAAATATGGACTATATGTATATATGCATTTGTGTATATTACACGATGAGCCTTTAGACGATTGATTTTTTGGGTTATAGCGACGGTAAACTGTCGCCATAGCCCAGAATAGCTATGACGATGGGTGAAACCGTCGCTATAGCCCAAAAAAAATCGTCATATAGCCTCTTTATGTAATACACAATTATATACACATTTTTCCAAAAAAAAATAATTAAGGAATCCAAGTTAGGCTATCACATAAATATATATATATATATATATGTGTGTGTGTGGTGGGTGGGGGGGGGGGTGGTGGGGGAATATATAATCTGACAAACTCCTCACATGCATAAGCATGAGCGGTATGGATAATAATTCATTATATTATTAAATAGATAAATATTAAATTAAGATTTTGTGAAGATAATTAGATTATTAATTATTGAATTATATATTATAATTTTATTTGATCAATTATTAAGCTAAACATTTAAATAGAGTGCATATTTATTTAGTTTTAATTATGAGAACATAGTTATTTTAATTTTATTTAAGTTTATAATGAAATTGTATATTATTATTTATATTAACAAAATTTTCTTCAAATTATAATCAGAATAGAAGTATGAAACTTAAGTTTTAATAAGTTTTAAATTTTTAATTTAGTTATGACAATTAGTTAGTAATGAATTCACTATAATTTTTAACAAATATTATTAATACAATTAATCATGTGACATGGCATAATTTAATGTTTTAATAAATTTAATTTAGTTAGGAAATTAGTTTAATAATAAAATTCATGTGTGATATTAGTATAATAGATCTTGAGATATATGTAAAGAGTTTTTTTTTGATATTTTAGGAAAATTGTAATAATAGAATCATCCTAAATATTTTTTTAAAGATATATTATCTTACTTAAAATTGTGATTAAGAAAATATTAAATTGGTATAACCAAAGATAAAAATTTCTTTTAAAAGTTTATTTGCTTATCAGAGATATAAAAATAAAAAGAAAATTAATATTTTCGCATGACTTTTTGATATTTCTACATGAAAAGTGTGATAACGACGGTTTACTTTTCATGTGAAAATATCAGTTTCCAAACAAAAAATATCATCTTTTTTCTAATAGGTTAGGTTTTTTTTGAATATTTTATAATTTATATATTGTCTAATTATTATAAATTTAAATAGTATTTATATTAATTTAGGTGAGACGGGGAACTAAATTTTGGTTCTTTTAGAAAATAAAATAGTGAATTTCATACTCTTTCTGTTTTATAATATATGATGTTTTAGATGATTTATATTTTGAAATTATTTATCGCTTTATATAAACTAGGAGAATTAATTAAAAAAATTCAAAATTACCCCTCATAGAAAAATTTTACGAAGAGGAGAATGAGATAAGTATGATAATTATGAGAATTTAAAGGTATTATAGACAATCGATATTATATTTAATTCTATACAATAATTTAAGAGCATTTCAAACAACATCTTCAACCTAATCAAATAGGTGAGGTAAATCACAAAAATTCTCCAACCGCCTCTTCAATATTAGTCATCAAATCTACAACTTCATTCTCCATCTTCAGAACGGATAAGTTAACCTTACCTCTTTAAAATATTTATTTTATTTTGAGAAAATCAAAATCATATGAAAAATACTAAAAACATTTATTTTACTTGATGAGTTTGATGTACTACTCATTTTAAAAATTAATATCATTCCTTTTTATTTATTTATTTATCATATATATTGGATAAAATATTATTTTGATTATCCTTTCGATAATTACGTTAATTATGACCCTTTTGTAAGACCCTGAATTTTTCAAAATGAAAGTATTCAATTTTTATAATTATTATTCTATTTAGTAAATGGTTAAATTGATAAAGTACATGATGTCTGGCGTGGTTGCATAGTAGCACACCACAGATTGATTATTAATGCTTATGTGAGAAGTCACTCGGTTATACTCAATTATTGCTACTGATAATTCTTTGTATCATATCTCTGATATTATTGATTCAATTATTGTCACAGTCATCTGCATAATATTTTATATATTATTAAATCAATAATTGAGATGATAAAGTTATTCATATTATTATTTGCAATATTGACAATGTCTAGAAGTTCTATCAAGGAGAGGTTTGCTCACCTAATTGCGCGCCAATAAGGAGAAATTCTTATCGAAAAGCCCCCTCTTTCCTGGGAACGACCTGGTTGTTAAATATTGTGAGTTATAATATTAATGATGAATAAGTTTGTGTTGATTAAAGATGAAATTGATAGTTCCATTGTGTTAGAATTATTAGTGTTAGTGGAAATCAACATTTATTTCGATATTAATTGATGTGTGGAAGTTATACTGACCAGTCGGGTAATTAACCGGATAAATGAACAATTAATTGCTATTAATTCACATGATTATAACTATTTGTTCACATTGTGTACTATTGATTCACATTCTTGTACTATTAGGGGAGTTGATGCAAGATTGATAATACTTGCATGACTAAGTTAAAAATGGAGGTATAGATTGAGGTACTATACTATAATTCGTATTTTCACATGATTATAACTATTGATTCATGTTAACGCCAAGTTTTGTACGCCTGACGAAATCACCAAAACAACAGGCCAAAATAGCGCCAACGGTTGATGGAGTAATTGTTGTGAAATCAAACTCACGAAATACACTCACATAAACATAAATAAAGAAACATAAAGTATGAACACAAGAATTTACGTGAAAACCCAATTGGGAAAAAACCACGGGGAGAGAGAGTAATCCACTATAATAATATTGAGAGTACAAGTTGTGTATTTGTGTTGTATCTCTTGTGTTCTTGTCTCTCTCAAATCCTAGCTTGTAGCCGTATATATAGAAGTCACCTCCATCCGCATCCAACTAGGAGAAGGACTCCTTTTGTAGAATCACCTTATAACTACTTAATCCAATTAATAGTAGGAGTCCTAATTAAACCTCCTTATCCCACAAAATAAAGAAACACAATCCTATTTTAATAAGGACTCTCCACTGTCACAATAAATACATTTGGGCCATCACCAGATCCGGACCATTAAATAGACTGGGTTGCACCATGGATAGACCCAAATAATCACATCCCAACATTGCCCCCTAGTCTCTTATTTATAAGGAACTTAAAATAAGAGAGTATACAAATCTTGTCACACCCAAACACCATACTCCAAACAGAAACTTGCGACTCTCAATATTTTCGTCGCACTCCTCAATTCATTTCTAAGATATACATAAAGATCCACAAGCCACGACCCATGTGCCAAGTGCCACGAGCCACGAACCACGAGCCACATACTTTGAGACACGAGCTGAAAGTAGTATGCACACAAGCCAATCATGTTTGATGATAAAGCATATACTTTGTAACAATCTTATTCATTTATTAATAAAAAGTATTAATTTATTAAAGGCTTTTAATTATCTACATGATGCTGTTTTATTATATGTGATAAACCCATAGTTTTAAGCAATGCTTTTAGAATAATGATGATGATTATTCTAATGAGATCTAAATTCTTAGAAAGCTTAAAACTAAAATAGTTCCCAATCATTGGATTACTAAATTGGGGATTAGTGAATCCGGATAGATTGGTACATCGTTGCTTGCTCGTTGGATGAGGATGATTGATCTCATGATCATTTGTGTGGAACACTAAAGCAAGTATGTAGGTGCTTATTAGAGAATAAGTTCATTTGAGCGTTGGCTCGCTAAGGAATACCTAATGGAGTTTTATTTGTCATCGTCAATAGAAATTCTGTAGTGATAGTAGTCTGAAGTAATCCTTGGACTTGAGATCATCATAATATCTTGTGTATGATGAGTTATACTTTGACTTATTCCTTAAGACCCTTAGGGTATATCAAAGGTATGCTTGGGTATAATAAGTTATACGTGGAGATAATGTATGATCGATAAAGAATCTACCACTTCTAATAAAAGAAGAAATGTCTATGTGATTCGATAAATGACAACCCAGTGAGTCCTTGGCAAGGCGAGAATGAAATTAGAAAGGAGTTTCTAATTTGCATTATTTGAGTTGTGCGTTTAAGGATCGAAATACATATAATTAAATAAAATAAGACTTGTGATGAATTCCATGCCTTATATTTAATTGGGACATTGTATGGTGGAAGGATTGAATTATCACGGTAACTATTTACTCAAAGGTTCTTTTATGATTAATGTTAAAATCTATATTATCTGGAAAGTCGTGATCATTTAGGGAGAACTTATCCCTATTGTAGAATAAATATTATTTATTTAAATAAATTAATTATTTAATTTATTTATTTAAATAAGATTAGAATTGTTCTAATTGATTTATTCACAACCGGTTTAATATGGAGAACCTAAAGGGTCACACCATAAAAGGAAGAATAATTATTTAAGAAGTTAATGGCATAATCGTAATAATATGTTAAGTATATTTAATTTAATCTATGGTGATAGAATAAATTAAATAGCTTAATATTATTATTTAATATTTTAGAAATATTAAATATAAATTAATAAGAGGAGTCTTATTAATATTATTACAATTATTATTATTTTAATTTCTAAAAAGAGTTTAGGAATTAATTTAATATAAGTACTCTCATTTATTCTAATTGGATTAGGAAGGAAAATTAATTAAAGGAGTTTAATTAATTATCCTAATAAGATTAGGGAGCTTAATTAATTAAAAGAATTTAATTAATTAAATAAAACCCAATTCCTAATTGTTAAGGTGGGTTGCCCATCTCTATTAATAAGAGAAGTCTTATTATGGGTGAGTGAGGGTTATTGACTTTTCAACACATCTGATATAATTCCAATTGTTGGGAGAATGACACCCTTTCTACATATAGATAGAAAAACTGGGGTTTAAGCCAAACCACCCTTTTCTTGAATCATTATTATTCCTTGGTGGATCACCTCTGAGAGGCCAAACATATGGGTGGCTAACGTTGATCGAAAGGAAGGAACAAAACCCGGTGGATTCAAGATTGAACGCGAAAGGATTTGGAGGTGAACTTGTACGAGGAAGCTCGATTTTCAAGGGTATGATTTTATTCTTTATCTTTTCGTTTAATTAATAATTGTGCATAAAGGGTGATCCGGGTAGATGGTTTGTAAATTTTTAAACTCGATTTTTACACGCTTAAACTTAATTTTTGCAATTTGATTGCGCACATGAATATTACAAACCTAATGATTGGTATCGAGCCAAACCTTTATGTGAATTATTAATTGTTTTAATTTGATATGTATATTGATATGTATTTTGAACAATTTAATTGGGCATAATTTTATTATATAAAATTTATTTAAAAAAAAAAAAAAAAGAAGTCTTGGCATTATATATATATATATATATGATATATATATATTTATAGCTTTATATATAACCAGATATAGCACATTTTAAACATTACACTTATTCGAACATACAGAGTTCATGTTGTCAACATTTATAGTTATATATATATATATATAATAGTTATATATATATATATATATATATATATATATATATTATTCTTAATAATTTTATAATTAAAATAAAATGTTTATTTTAATTTTAAAATAAAAGTTTATTTTAATATTAAAATAAAAAAAAGAGTTTATTTTAATTTTAAAATTGAATATTATATATATAATTATTTTAATCTTAAAATAAAAGTTTATTTTAATTTTAAAATAAAAGGTTTATTTTAATCTTAAAATAAAATGGTTTATTTTAATTTTAAAATTAAATTTCATGCTAACTAATTAGAGTTGGAATTGGATTCCATGATAACTAATTGGAATTGAAATTGGATTTATATTTTCCTAAAATAAAGGAGTTTATTTGTGAATAGGAAGCAAAATCCATCTTTCCTTAAATAAAGAAGTTTGTTTAGATATGAAATAAGATTTCATATTATTCAAAATAAAGGAGTTTATTTGTGAATAGGAAAAGAAAATCCGTGTTTCCTTAAATAAAGGAGTTTATTTAGATATGAAATAGAGATTTCATATTATTCAAAATAAAAGAGTTTATTTGTGAATAGGAAAAGATAATCAAGTATTTCCTTTAATTTTTTTTTACATGGAATTGGATTCCATAATTAATTAAAATAAAAGAGTTTATTTTAATTAAAGATTTTTTATTACATGAATTGGATTCCATAATTAATTAAAATAAAGGAGTTTATTTTGATTAAAATTTTGATTAAAATAAAATAGTTTATTTTATTCAAAAATTAGATAAATTAAAATAAAATAGTTTTATTTTGATTTAAATTTGGATTAAAATAAAAGAGTTTATTTTGATTCAAAAATTAGATTTTATACTAAATAAATTTGCCCATTAAATGATATCAATATATATATTAAATGTTTATTATTCATAAGATGAATATTATTTATTGATGCGTATGGTGATGTGTATGATAATAAATGTGATTGATTATGGATTATTGACCAATATGATTGGATTTTATTTTAGTTGGATGCATGAATGTATGGGTTTTATTAAATGGGGTTCTGCGTGCCTAAATCTTCTCTAATTTTTCTTAATGTAAATTCTATCTCCTCTCTATGTACTTTCCTTGGCTTCACGATCAAGGTTTCTATTTATTTTAAAATAGTTTTGTAATAGGAATATTTAGAATTAATTTTGAAAATTAGAGATCGAAGGACAAGAAGCTTGAAGACCCGTTTGTAATAATGGAGCAGGTTTAAATGTAATAGTTATATTTAAATATTATTTCTTGCACCCCTAGGGGTTTGACCTTTTGGTTCACTTGGTGGCTCTAGTGAACGAAACTAGAATAAAAAGTCCATAATCAATCCGGGTAGAATATAGTATTCTATATGTGCATGCTTATACTATATATATATATATATTATGCAAACATGCTTGTGTGTTCATTAATATAATGCGCGTATTTTATATATATATAATGCGTACATAAAAACAAATGAGACAAATTAATAACAAACCCTCAAAATTTTTTATATTAAGTCCTAAGCGTTTCAAAGATATTTGGAATATCGAGCGTGCCTTCTAGCATGATAAAATTAATAGAGTATTAAATATTTAATATGAGTTTGTTATGTCACCACAAAGGCAAGTATTAAGTATTTAAGATGTTAATTTATCACATTTGATGCTTATAAAGAAAATTGAACAATATTGTTTTGTTGTGTCACCACAAGGATGATATTTTTTCTTTTTGAATATATGGAGTGCTAGGTCGGGACTTAACTTGGATAATTTTGATTCGGATGTGCCACCACTTGATCAAAATAATCTAAGAGGCAAAAGAAAAGGAGTTGCGTAGTTGATGTAATTGACAAAAGTTGTCTACCTATTTATTTATATATAGTTTGTTGTGTCACCACAAAGGCTATATACATTTGAAATGGGATCCTTATTCTCACTAGCAAATCTTTAATTAGATTTTTCCGAACTATATAAGTGAGGTAATATAGTTTGAAGAAAATAGTGGGAGATACCAATTTAAAACAAGACCTAATTTATTTTGGTAATTAATAAAAGAATGTATGTTAAAATGTTGTTAATTACAAATTCATTTACAAATTTTACAATGTCTAAAATTACTATCAACTGCGAAGCATATTAGATGCTAAATTAATCGGGAATAAAATTAAGCGGATTGGTTAAGAAATTTGAGAATAGTTCTCATATGGTGAAAAAGCTATCTTATGTCCTTAATCGCTATCCTACGCATGGTTGCGGAGACAATGCCTCTGAGGAAGAGATTGCTACTTTTAGAAAGTGGCAAGATGATGCCTGATTAGCTCGATGCATCATGCTCGCATCCATGAAATGAACGAGCTTGACGTCGGCATGAAACTATGGATGCTCTACTATATTCCCTTACATCAGTAGTTGATGGTGAGGAAATGGGGCCGATAGATATCGAGATATCTAAGGAGCTCTTCCGATCTAGAATGGCCAATGGCACTATAAAGATGCAGACAAAAAGTTCTTAACATAATCAATTTGATTGATCAATTAGAATGACCGGTTTTTTCATGGATGGAGAGTTGAGCGAAGATTTGATCTTGCACTCACTCGTGACTCCTTTCATAATTGTTGTGAATTTTTCATATGAACAAGCTAGATATCGACCTCACCGATTTGCTTAACATATTGAAAAATGTTGAGAGTCATTTTCAAACCAAGAAAGATCAAGTCTTCTTGGTAGGGGCCAAAGGATCTTCGAAAAAGAAGAACGATTCAAAGAAGGTAAATAGAAAGGCAAAAACAAAGGATAATAAAAACAAAAGCGTCTGGATAGCAAAGGAGTTTGCTTCCACTACAATAAGCACGGACACTTGGAAAGAAAGCTGAGAAGCATCTTGCGAGAGGCTAACGAAGAAGCTTAGTGAAGTTTGATTACAAATACAATTTTGTTCATAATTTAAAATAAATTTTTTTTAAGTCGAGGTTCTACTTGGGTATTGGATACTGACTTTGGTTATCATAAATATAGATTTATGAAGGGACCAAAAGAGTAAAAGCTAAACAAATATAAGTAATCCTATGTGGAAAATGAAGCAAAGGTTGCTTTGCATTAGCTATATAGAAACTTATAGTTTAGCATCGCTTACGGCAAATCTATTAAGTCGTAATAAGTTATTGTATTCGAGGTTCTTGTTAAAAATATTATTTCCATTTTATTGTTGAACAATGAAATCTTTGGTATTATAATTAAGAACAATTGTTGTTCTATTTATAATAATAATGTTTTGTATAGAATGGAATATTACTTAATAAATTTTGTATACTTGACTTACGTGAAAAATATATTTTGCAAATTGAACAAATTAGTATAAGAAAAAGGAGATGATCATTCAAAGAGTTGAATGTGTGTATTTGTTGAAATACTGAAGTATGAATTATTTGAAAGGTTCAAAAATTGAAAGTGAAACAAATTTGCAAAGTATTAAGATTCTTTGATTAGATCGAGGAATAAATACTTGTGCAATAAGTTTCTAGATCATCTCAAATGGTTTTCTCATAATGGACACATCCCGATACGCAATAATTGATTGATGTATCTGAATGAAAAATCATACCTTGTTGGACATGAGTGCGGTCCATAATGATTTTACTGAGCATTCCAGGTATCCTTCGGGATAATGTCCTAGAAATGGGCTGCATATCTACGAAAATGGTAACCTCAAAATCCGGCCCCAAGACTCTATAAAAGTTATGGACGGGGAGGATTCCTAATCTTAAGTATGTTAAGATAAGCGGTTGTCGAACTTATGTGAAAAGGTTTCAAAGGATAAGCTTGGGACAAAATTTGACATGTGTATGATTTGTGGGACATCCTAAAGTAAGTTTAGGACATATGTTCTATAATCCTACATAACAAAAGGAGTTTATTGCGAAACACCCTGCCTTCTAAGATAAAGGTGTTTATCATTAAAAGGGCTAGTGGGAGGATAATAGATCTTGAAGAGTTCAAGAACCACAAAACACTATAAGTCAAATAAGAGGAACTTTGTAGATAGACTATTGTACCACAATAGAATCGTAAATGCGGAATAATCTTGAAGATACCTAGGAGGTATGGATTCATCATAGATGATGATGATGAGGTACACATCATGAGAAGATGATGATCCGATTACATCGATGAGATAAGTGTTGTAGACACTCGGAGAAATGGATTGAAGCAAGTTTCTCAAATATGGAACATTCGTTTTGATGAGGCAATCAAAAAAGTTTGATTTTATTAAAAATAAGAATGAACCTAGTGTGTACAAAAGGGTCAGTGGGAGCATTGTGACATTCCTAGTACTATATGTTGATATACTACGGATAAGGAATAACATACCAATGCTACAATCAGTAAAGATAAAGTTGTCTAAACATTCCTCCATGAATGATTTGGAAGAGTATCTTAATTGGGGATATAAATCTATATAGATAGATTTAAGAGGATGCTCGACTTAACCCAAGGAACTTATATTCATTTGATGCTAAAGTAGTTTAGCATGGCAAACTCCAAGAGATGTCTCATGTCGATGAGCTATGGAGTGTATCTCTCTTAATAGTCCCCACAGACTCTCGAAAAGAGAGATTCGCATGAGTGACAATCATGTATGCAATGAAATGTCACGAGACACGATGTTGATCGGTCATATTATGGAGAAGTTCACTATGAGTCGGTGAAAAATATCTTAAAGTGCTTAACCTAAGGCACTAAGGATGTGATCATATTCATGGTGGGTCTAAATTAAAACTAGAGGGCTTAATGAGACTCAAGTTTTTCGAGACGGAGACCAAGAATGACGAAAAAATCCACTTTAAGGTAAAGGGTTACCTTGAGCAGTGGTGCGATGAATTGGAAAGGTTCCAAACAATGAAAGAGTTGTTGGTTTAGTGATAAAGACAAAGTATATAGCTATAAATGAAGGCGCAAGTTGATTGTTTGGATTAAAAGTTCATTCTGAGAACTAGGAATAGTTCTAAAGTCTCATCTTGGATCTAAACATGTGTTGTGGCACTTTCATTTGATTATTAGAATCATTGAAAGATGGGAAATCACTATAGAGATAGTGGACTCTCATGAACAACATTACATATCCATTAACTAAAGCTTATCCAACGACGGGATAATCGTCACTTAGAAGAAGAGTATAAGATACCACCATGACGATTGGCTTTAGTGCAAGTGGGAGATTGAAAGTAGTATGCACACAAGCCAATCATGTTTGATGATAAAGCATATACTTTATAACAATCTTATTCATTTATTAATAAAAAGTATTAATTTATTAAAGGCTTTTAATTATCTACATGATCTTTGTTTTATAATATGTGATAAACCCATAGTTTTAAGCAATGCTTTTAGAATAATGATGATGATCATTCTAATGAGATCTAAATTCTTAGAAAGCTTAAAACTAAAATAGTTCCCAATCATTGGATTACTAAATTGGGGATTAGTGAATCCGGATAGATTGGTACATCGTTGCTTTGCTTCATTGGATGAGGATGATTGATCTCATGATCATTTGTGTGGAGACACTAAAAGCAAGTATGTAGGTGCTTATTAGAGAATAAGTTCAACGAAGCGTTGGCTCATTAAGGAATACCTAATGGAGTTTTATTTGCATGTCGATAGGAATTCTGTAGTGATAGTAGTCTGAAGTAATCCTTGGACTTGAGATCATCATAGTATCTTGTGTATGATGAGTTATACTTTGACTTATTCCTTAAGACCCTTAGGGTATATCAAAGGGTATGCTTGGGTATAATAAGTTGTATACATGGAGATAATGTATGATCGATAAAGAATCTACCACTTCTAATAAAAGAAGAGAAATGTCTATGTGATTCGATAAATGACAACCCAAAGAGTCCTTGGCGGCGGAATGAAATTAGAAAGGAGTTTCTAATTTGCATTATTTGAGTTATGCGTTTAAGGATCGAAAATACATATAATTAAATAAAATAAGACTTGACGATAATTCCATGTCTTATATTTAATTGGGACATTGTATGGTGGAAGGATTGAATTATGCGGTAACTATTTACTCAAAGGTTCTTTTATGATTAATGTTGAAATCTATATTATCTGGAAAGTCGTTGATCATTGGGGAGGCTTATCCTATTGTAGAATAAATATTATTATTTAAATAAATTAATTATTTAATTTATTTATTTAAATAAGATTAGAATTGTTCTAATTGATTTATTCACAACCTATTTAATATGGAGAACCTAAAGGGTCACACCATAAAAGGAAGAATAATTATTTAAGAAGTTAATGGCATAATCGTAATAATATATTTAAGTATATTTAATTTAATCTATGGTGATAGAATAAATTAAATAGCTTAATATTATTATTTAATATTTTAGAAATATTAAATATAAATTAATAAGAGGAGTCTTATTAATATTATTACAATTATTATTATTTTAATTTCTAAAAGAGTTTAGGAATTAATTTAATATAAATACTCTCATTTATTCCTAATTGGATTAGGAAGGAAAATTAATTAAAGGGTTTAATTAATTATCCCTAATAAGATTAGGGAGCTTAATTAATTAAAAGAATTTAATTAATTAAATAAAACCCAATTCCTTAATTGTTAAGGTGGGTTGCCCACATCTATTAAATAAGAGGAGTCTTATTATGGGTGAGGGGGTTATTGACTTTTTCAACATACGACATAATTCCAATTGTTGGGAGAGTACACCCTTTTACTATATAGATAGAAAAACTAGGGTTTAGCCAACCACCCTTTTTCTTGAATCATTATTATTCCTTGGTGGATCACCTCTGAGGCCAAACATATGGGTGGCTAACGTTGATCGAAGGAAGGAACAAAACCCGGTGGATTCAAGATTGAGCGAAAAAGGATTTGGAGGTGAACTTGTACGAGGAAGCTCGATCTTGAGGTATGATTTTATTCTTTATCTTTTCGTTTAATTAATAATTGTGCATAAAGGGTGATCCGGGTATATGGTTTGTAAATTTTTAAACTCTGATTTTTACACGCTTTCGCTTAATTTTTGCAATTTGATTGCGCACATGAATATTACAAACCTAACACGAGCCACGTGCTTTGAGCTATGAACCACGAGCAACGAGCCAAGTGCTTCGAGCCACGAGCTTCGTGCTTTGAGCTACGAGTCACGTGCTTTGAGCCACGAGCCACGAGCAACGAGCCAAGTGCTTCGAGAGTTTCGTTAACATTTCGTGAGTTTGATTTCACAACAATTACTCCATCAACCGTTGGCGCTATTTTGGCCTGCTGTTTTGGTGATTTCGTCAGGCGTACAAAATGTTGGGATGTGATTATTTGGGTCTAGCCATGGTGCAACCCAGTCTATTTAATGGTCCGGATCTGGTGATGGCCCAAATGTATTTATTGTGACAGTGGAGAGTCCTTATTAAAATAGGATTGTGTTTCCTTATTTGGTGGGATAAGGAGGTTTAATTAGGACTCCTACTCTTAATTGGATTCAGTAGTTATAAGGTGATTCTACAAAAGGAGTCCTTCTCCTTGTTGGATGCGGATGGAGGTGACTTCTATATATAGGGCTACAAGCTAGGATTTGGGAGGGACAAGAACACAAGAGATACAACACAAATACACAACTTGTACTCTCAATATTATTATAGTGGATTTCTCTCTCTCTACGTGGTTTTTTCCCAATTGAATTTCCACGTAAATTCTTGTGTTCATACTTTATATTTCTTTATTTATGTTTATGTGAGTGTATTTTTATTGAGTTTGATTTCACAACAATTACTCCATCAACCATTGGGCGCTTATTTTGCTCATTGTTTTGGTGATTTCGCTCAAGCGTACAAAATTTTTATGTAATATCAAGCGCCGTCTGTGGGAACCAAGACACTTGTTCTAGTGTTGATTTAAAATCACCGATTCACCGAAGGAGATAAGTGATTCTTTTTTTTTACGAAATAAATATTATATATATATATATGCCATCAAATTCATGAATTTTTGTCAATTATTTATAAGTCTCAACCTATGAAAAAGAATAGTAGTGGAATATATGACTTTTTGTCAATTATTATACATGTGGAGTAATGATAATGCTACAATTTAGCATAAACAGATTAATTAATATGATGAATACCAATTTGTATAAAATGTGCTTCATCATTAACATGATTAATATTATAAAACTCATGCCTTGTATGCTTATTAATGCCTATGGTTGCCTTGTGTACTCAGGCTTAGGGTAAAGCCCATGTACTTGCTTTTAAATAAAAGTAATGATAAAAAACTATGCATGATGTCAGGTCTAAAGTCTTTGACTTAGCCAGAATTAAGAAGTGAACAATAGGAAAGTGGAGTATTGCATGCCAGTGTGGAGACTACAGTTGAAATTAGTCAGACAAAGGATGTACTTCCTGTTGAGCAGTGCCGAACTTGAGCCAAGACAAGAAGAAGATCTAGCCAAGACATGTTTTAAACCCTCGTGGCTCGTGTCATGTGACTCAAAGCACGTAGCTCACGGCTAAAAGCACGTGGCTCGTGACTCAAAGCATGAAGCTCATGGCTCGAAGCACTTGGCTCATTGCTCGTGGCTCGTGGCTCAAAACACGTGGCTCGTAGCTCAAAGCACGAAGCTCGTGGCTCGAAGCACTTGGCTTGTTGCTCATGGTTCAAAGCTCAAAGCACGTGGCTCGTGTCTCAAAGTACGTGGTTCGGGGTTCGTGGCATGTGGCACATGGGTCGTGGCTTGCGGATCTTTATGTATATCTTAGAAATGAATTGAGGAGTGCGGCAAAAATATTGAGAGTCACAAGTTTCTGTTTATCGTATGGTGTTTGGGTGTGACAAGATTTGTAGACTCTCTTATTTTAAGTTCCTTATAAATAAGAGACTGGGGGGCAATGTTGGGATGTGATTATTTGGGTCTAGCCATGATGCAACCCAGTCTATTTAATGGTCCGGATCTGGTGATGGACCATATGTATTTATTGTGACAGCGAAGAGTCCTTATTAAAATAGGATTGTGTTTCCTTATTTGGTGGGATAAGGAGGTTTAATTAGGACTCCTACTCTTAATTGGATTCAATATGTAAGACCCCAACTTATTATTTAATGAAATTTAATTTTCTCTATTTATTATCTTGAAATAGTAAGGGTTGATTTGATTAATGTGGTAAGTTATGGGTAAAATGCGAAATTATTTCAAACAAGCAAGTGGTTTTAAAATATTCATTGTTGATGGGGAATATTCGTTTGGTCGTGGAATATTCTTACTGTCGGGGAATATTCGTACGACGACGCAGCCTTGTGTGGGCCCCATGACGGAAAGCGATTGGATGAAGAAAACGACAAGAATAAGTTGGTTATAAATAATCTACGTAGTTATTACAGATAATCTTTGTTGGATTACCCGGTGGTTAAAACACAGTAGCACATGGTATTACACCAATTATTGATTCTTACGTAAATAATTGTTATAGTAATTACTGTTCAGTATTTTATTTTATTGATTCAACAATTGCTGCGTTGATATTTTATATTACTGTTGTTTTAATAATTGTCACTGCACAGTATTTTCTATTATCGGAGCAATAATTCATATTATATGAATAATATTATTAGATAACATTATTGGCAATGTCTAGAAAGTTTTGTCTAAAGAGAGGTCTGGTCATCTAATTGCGCGCCAGTAAGGAGAGATCCTTATTGGAAAGCCCCCTCTTTCTGAACCTGCACAGTTGTCGAGAATGTGATTCTGTAATATTATTTGTGAATAATTAATTATTGATTTATATGATGAAGAAAATATTGATTTTATGTGGATATAGATGTAGAAAATTTTTAATGTGACAATTGTTGAAAATTAATATTTTATCTTTTTCTAATAAAATAATTCATTTAAATATATTATTTTAATAATATATTGATGGTGATATTTTACAATGAATGTGGGATATATGAATATATGAGGAGGAAGAGTATTTTTGTGGCATTAAATGATTAACACATGTTTTGTGTGTCGGTAGACCCCAATTATTGACCAAAATTTGATTATAGCTTGTAAAATCCCCCGTTTATAGATTTCGGTCAATTTTTGTTTGGAATTTGGAAAAACTTTCTTCTGCAAAGTTGTAGAGAATGAAATTTCCTATGAAAAAGACATGTGGTTTGAATTTTCTGATAAAAAGGGCTATTTATTATGAATTATTAAAGTTCCGTAGTTTCGAAATAATTGATTTTTGAAAGTTTTAATTATTTTTAATTACAAAAACATTTTTTTTGCTTGGTGGGCTGCATTAAACATGTGCAAGGTGGCTGAATTTAGATTCAAGAGGTGGTCTTGACAATTTTGTAAATATAATAATATTATATTAAATTTTCTGCTTTGGTGTTCTAAGCATTTTCCTATAAATAGGGTGCTTAGGTTAGAATTGAAAATCACACCGTAAACCTAAATCTTCTCTCTTTCTCTCTCTCGATATATTGAAGCGTATTCTTGTGAGTATTTTAATACTTTGAGTGTTGCTATATCTGGTGCAAGTTCAAGTCATAGCCTTTATATCCTGTTTCAACTTAAGTACTATCTTTTTCGAGGTAAGGGATGTTATTTTCTTTTTAAATGATATTATTTTCTTTAATATCATTATGCCAAAATATTGGTCCGAACTTTTAATCAAATTTGAAACTTTTTGTGTTCCGAGTTACTATTCACGATACTCACGCACAATTCACGAATCGACACTATTCATCAAAAATAAAATTTTTCCTTTTCGTCTAAAATATCTATTATGGATACTAGCTTTGATTGTATCCATGTTTTGATCATTCTTGAATTTTACTTCACTATGATTATTTATGAGGTATTTTTGGACATGAAATAAATTTAAATATGAATCCTTGATATTTATTCTTTTGTTTCAATTTGGATTCGCTTTTCTTTAAAATATTTTTCATTATCCTCACTCCTAAATGATGATATTATTGAATATCTTTGGCCTCAGAGTGCAAAGATAAATGATTTTATAATGAATATCTTTGGCCGTAGTGCGAAGATGAAACAGTGTTGAGTTGAACACGACCGACTGATGAATATCTTTGGCCTGTAGGGCAAAGATGAATATTTGATTCAAGATGTATATTGATTGATGTTACAGGGATAAAATATTGATGATAGACTTTTAAATTCATAGATAGTAGTAGATTTCATTCTCTACGTAACTCTTCTATGAATTATTATTTTCGCTGCGAATATTGATCTGAAACTTGTTGTCTATTGTATTTTATCAGATTTTTTCCTGTTGAAGACTAACGATAATTTGTTCTATATTATCTTAGTCATAATATTCTTTACTAGGCTAGTTGAGCTCACCCTTTTCCTTTTTGTTCCATTTTTCTTCTCAGGAGGCGAGAATGTAAATGAAAGTACTTAATCGGGGGTATGGAATGATGATTCTAGAAGTTGTTTTAGTAGTCCTCACCATTTTTGTAAAATAATGTATCAATAATTGTGATGAGGATTTATTTGGGTATAGATATTGTCTAGAAGACAATATTTGTATTTAAACTCATAGTTTTTATGATGTATTAATAAAGTTGTAGTTGTTTCTGTACCATGTTATTGACTACTCAAAATGGGTGATGTATACCTATTTTGGGGGCGTCACAGTTGGTATCAGATCTTAGGGATATGATCTCTGGCGGAGATCGGGGAATAGAACTAGGAGAGGAGAGACGAGTAAATCCTTCGCTAGTGTGTCCTACCTAAGCTTATTTGTTAGTTGGTCAATATATAGGGATATTATGTGATATGTTGATTTTCTTAATTAACCCTTGTTTTATGGCAGTATTTGAGAATGTCTACTGAGAATGTTAATGATGGAGTAAATGAGACCGTGGAGACGCTTTGTCTTCACCAATGAGGAGAGAACATCAAGAGTCGACAATGTTCCTCCTGTGAACAACGCCACTGAGCAGATGATGAATGACGTAATGTTTAGAAGTTTTTTGCAGTTCATGCAAAATTAGACGAGGGAGACTCGTGCACAAAATACAGGTGGAAATGATAACAACGCACGATTTATCACGGTCAAGCAGTTCAAAGAGTTGGGACCACCAAAATTCTGGGGAAAGCCGGATCCGATTAAGGCGGAGACGTGGGTCAAACAAATTACCAAGATAGTCAATATCTTGGGATGCACGAAAGAATAGAAGGTTCCATTCGCTACTTTTATGTTCTGTAATGAGGCAAATTACTAGTGGGAATCAGTGAAGCGTACCCATCCAGCTGCACTCAGCATGTCTTGGGAGACATATCAGAAATTGTTCAACGACAAGTACTTTCCTGAAAGTATTCGTCATATGAAGGAAGTGGAGTTTATTAGACTAGAACAAAATAACATGACGGTGTCCCAGTACGTGGCGAAGTTTGCAGAGTTATCCAAGTTTGCACCTCATTTGGTAGAGAATGAGGAACGTATGACGCGGATGTTTCTGAGAGGTTTGAAACCCGACATACGTCAGTATCTCATTTCTCATAAATTTTCTCTGTATTCAGATTTTGTCAACAGGGCTCAATTATTAGAGCGAGATAACGAGTACGTTCAACCGAGGGACCATAACCGGGATCATACCGGAGATAACAGTTAACAGAATAACGATAACCAGCGGAGAAAGAAAAAGATGGACAAAAATGGTAACCACTCTGGTGGTAGTCATGGCCATGAGAATGGAAGAAGCGAGTCGGGAGGAGATTTTAAAAAGAGGAGATTTAACAATGACCATGTGAAGACGTCAACACCAGCAGTAACTGGTTCTAAGGGAGGAGAACGACCACCGGTCATATGCTATAAGTGCGAGAAAGAAGGAAATATCAGTCCAAACTGCCCACAACAGTTCAAGGTATGTTATAATTGTGGAAAAAAATGACATATCACTCGAGATTGTACGATAGCGAAACAAAGTCCAGGGGGGACTGTGACTCAAAAGGCTGTCCTAAAAAAGTCAAAGTCAACGGTTCCTAGAAGAGCGTTTGTCATTATTGGTCAAAATGCGAGGAACCCAAACGAGGTGATCACGGGTAAGCTAATCATTAATTCTTGTGAAGTTTATACCTTACTTGATACCGGTGCTACCCATTCATTTATCTCTCCTGCTTTTGCTCAACGTACAAACTTGACTCCGGAGAAATTAGACTTTGATTTATCTGTGGAGACTCCGTTAGGAGAAACTTTCATCACATCCACTGTTTATAAATCTTGTTTGATTCAAGTTGGCACCATCACCTTACCTGTTGACCTTATCTCTTTAAAGATACTTTTTTTTGATGTGATTTTAGGGATTTTTTGGTTAACTACTCATCATTCCAAAATTGATAATTTTCGTAAGGTTGTTAGTTTTCATATTCCTAACCAACTCCGTGTATGCAATTCAAGCAACTAAGCCACTAAAATCAATCATTGTCATATCAAGTCATAAAGCTATTCGTTTATTGAAAATGGATGCCAAGCTTTCTTAGCCCAAGTTATGGATTTGAATAAAGACACGTCGATTTAAATAATATTCTGTTGTTATTGACTTTCCCGACGATTTTCTGAAGAACTTCCTTACCCCCCGCGTGAAGTTGAATTCTTTATTGATCTTGGCCGGTACAAAGCCCATTTCTAAAACCCCATATCGAATGGCTCCTATTGAACTTCGGGGAGTTAAAGGTCCAACTACGAGAGTTGTTGGACATCGCCCATTCGATCCTAAGACATCTTCTTGGGGCTCTCTGTTTTATTCATACTGAGAGAAAGACGGGGAGTATGCGACTTTATATCGACTATCTGAATTGAACCATGTTACCATTAAGAATAGTATCTGCTACCTCGTATTGATGACTGTTTGACCATTTGCAAGGAGTACAATTCTTTTCAAAGATCGATCTTAGCTCGGATATCATCAATGAAGATTAGAACTGAGGATATTCCAAAGACCGCCTTCAGAACTCGGTACGGGCATTATGAATTTTTAGTCATGTCTTTTGGATTGACTAATGCTCCTACGACTTTCATGGATATGATGAACCGAATATTCAAGGACTATTTGGATCAGTTCGTTGTTGTCTTTATTGATGACATCCTCATATATTCCAAAAGCCGTGAAGATCATGAGCACCATTTGAAGCTGGTACTCCAAAGGCTCCGTGAAAATAAGCTATATGCCAAGTTGAAGAAATACGAGTTTTGGATTGAGGAAGTAGCATTCCTTGTGCACGTGGTGTCAAAATATGGAGTATCTGTTGATCCGACGAAGATTGAAGCAATACAAAGTTGGGAGCAACCAAAGACGGTGACCGAAGTACGCAACTTTATGGGCTTAGCTGGTTATTATCGGAGATTCGTGGAAGGGTTTTCTTGAATCGCTACTCCATTAACTCAGCTAACTCAGAAGGACACAAAATTTGTATGGAGCGAGGAATGCGAGAAGAGTTTGCAAGAGCTTAAAAGGAGACTTATTTCAGCACCTGTTCTAACAATACCATCTGGTTCGAATGGATTTGTTATCCACAACGATGCTTTGGGCTAAGGGTTAGGATGTGTTCTCATGCAACGTGGGAAAGTCATAGCCTATGCCTCGCGACAACTTAAAAAATATGAGAGGAATTATCCTACTCATGATCTAGAGTTGGCAGCAGTCGTCTTCGCGCTAAAGATCTGGAGGCACTATCTATATGGGGAGAAAGTGGAGATATATTCAGACCATAAAAGCCTCAAATATTTCTCCACTCAAAAGGAACTCAACATGTGGCAACGACGTTGGCTCGAGTTGTTGAAAGATTATGACCACACTATTCAATACCATCGTGGAAAAGCGAACGTGGTAGCTGACGCGTTGAGTAGAAGATCATATGCAGGAACGAGTGCGATGATGTCAAGTATACGCATAACGCCAACTTTAATAGAAAAAGTTAAGGTTGCTTTCGAATAATCTTGGCCGGGCGATGCGTATGAAGAAGAAAGTACAAGAAGGTGTTATTCTGGAAGCAAGAATCGATGAAGAAGGAATACTTCAAGTCCACTCCAGACTCTGTGTTCCTAACGACTCTGATTTGAAGTACAAGATTATGATGGAGGCACAAAATATACCATTTGCTACAGTAATTACTGTTCAATATTTTATTTTATTGATTCAATAATTGCTACGTTGATATTTTATATTATTGTTGTTTCAATAATTGTCACTACACAATATTTTCCACTATCAGATCAATAATTCATATTATTTGAATAATATTATTAGATAGCATTATTGATAATGTCTAGAAAGTTCTGTCTAAGAAGAGGTTTGGTCACCTAATTACGCGCCAGTAAGGAGAAATTCTTATTGGAAAACCCACTATTTCCTAGGAACTGTTTGGTTGTCATTATTGTGATTCTGTAATATTATTTGTGAATAATTAATTATTAATTTATATGATAAGAAAAATATTCATTTTATGTGGATATAGATGGAGAAAATTTTTAATGTGACAATTATTGAAAATTGATATTTTATCTTTTTCTGATAAAATAAATTATTTAAATATATTATTATATTTTAATAATATAATAATGGTGATATTTTTACAATGAAAGTGTGATATATGAATAAATGAGGAGGAAGAATATTTTTGTTACAATAAATATTAAAAACATTTTTTTCATGTTTGTGGACCCCATTTCTTGACTGAAATTGGATTATAGCCTGTAAAATCGCCCGTTTGTGGATTTTGATCAATTTCTATTTGGAATTTGGAAAAACTTTCTTCTGCAAAGTTGTAAAGAATGGAATTTTCTATGGAAAAGACATAGGGTTTGAATTTTTCTGATAAAAGGCTATTTATTATTAATTATTGAAGTTCCGAAATTCTAGAATAATTGATTTTTGAAGTTTTAAATATTTTTTAAAAGAAAAACGTTTTTTTCATTTATGGGGCATGTGTTAAATGGTTAAAATCAGCTGGTGGTGTGCTTAGGAATTTAGTTTATAAATAATATTATTATATTAAATTTTCAGTTTTGGTGTTCTAAGCATTTTCCTATAAATAGGGTGCTTAGGTTAGAATTGAAAATCACACAAGAAACTGAAGTTTTCTCTCTCTATATTATTGAGTGTATTCTTGTGTGTATTTTGATATCTTGAGTGTTGCTATACGGTGCAAGTTTCCTTCACGTAATATATCCGATATTCCAAATGTAAGTACTATTCTTTTGAGGTAAGGGATGTTATTTTTTTAGAAATGATATTATTTCTTTCAATATCATTATGCTGGAATATTGGTAAGATTTTTCTTGTGAAATTCTGATTTTTTCATGTCGGAGTTACTATTCATGAATTACTATTCATGAGTTACTATTCATGAGTTACTATTCACGAAGCATGAAGATTTTTCTTGTGAAATTTCTACCTTTTAGTGTCGGAGTTAATATTCACGTATACGGCACTATTCACGTATACAACACTATTCACGAATACGACATTATTCACAGAAAAATTAAATTTTCTTTTCTGTGTCCAATATTGTCTGTTATGGTTCCTATCTTTGATTGGATCTATGTTTTGATCTTTATTTTTGAATTCTGCTCCACAATAGTTTATTATGGAGTATTTTTGAACATGGATAAACCGAAGTACGAATCCTTAATATTTGTTCTTTTGTCTCATTGGATTCGTTTTTTTAAAAAATATATTTTTCATCATCCTCAGTCCTAAATGATGATATTACTGAATATCTTTGGCCTGTAGTGCAAAGATGAATGATTTCTTGATGAATATCTTTGGCCCGTAGTGCAAAGATGAACATGTGTTGAGTTGAACATGGCCGACTGATTAATATCTTTGGCCTGTAGTGCAAAGATGACTATTTGATTCAAGATGTATATTGATTGATGTTACACGGATAAAATATCGATGATGGACTTTTAAATTCATAGATGATAGTAGATTTCATTCTCTACTTAACTTTTCTAATGAATTGTTATTTTCGCTGCAGTTGTTGATCTAAACTTGTTGTCTATTGTATTCTATCAGATTTTTCCCTATTTAAGACTAATGATAATTTGTTGTACATTATCTTAGTCATAATATTCTTTACTGGGCTAGTTGAGCTCACCCTTTTCCTTTTTGTTCCATTTTTCTTCTTAGGTGGCAAGAATATAGCGGGAACTAGTCGGGGTATGGAATGATGGTTCTAGAAGTTGTTTTAGCAGTCCTCACTATTCTGTAAAATAGTGTATCAATAATTGTACTGAGGACTTTATTTGAGTGTGGATATTTTCTAGAAGACAATATTTGTATTTAAACTCACAGTTTATGTGTTGTCGTATTTTGTACGACAATTGTATTAATGAAGTTGTAGTTGTTTCTGTACCATGTATTTGGCGACCCAGAATAGGTTGGGTGGATTGGACCTATTTTGGTGGCGTCATAAGTGTATTTCATGAGTTTGATTTCACAACAATTACTGCATCAACCGTTGGTACTATACTGTAATTCGTATTTTCACATGATTATAACTATTGATTCACATGATTGAACTATTGATTCACATTATTTACTATTAAGGAAGGTGGTGCAAGTTTGATAATACTTGCAGGAATAAATTAAAAATTAAAAAAAAGTTGATGGTATTGTACTATAATATTCCGAGCACCTAAATGTGCAATTATCGAAACTATATTTTCCTATAAATAGAAGCTCATTCTTCCTTCATTTCTCACCAATTCATTAAAGCTATAGAGCAATTATTATAGAGAGAAATTATAGAGAGAAAGAAGAAGAGAAGTCTCGCTACCTCTCTACTCCAAAGATCCAGCTTTCTTTCTAAGGTAAGGGTATTATTTCTTTACAGATTCATGAAGAGAAGCTTACATTATTCCATTTTTATTATTATGTTAGAATAACCTGTCTATGCGAAGTACCGCATACATGGTGAAATTCTTCTGTTATTCCATTCTTTATTATTATGTTGGAATAACCTGTCTATGCGAAGTATCGCATACATGGTGAAATTCTTCTATTATTCTATTCTTTATTATTATGTTGGAATAACCTGCCTATGCGAAGTACCGCATACATGTTGAAATTCTTTTGTTATTCAATTCTTTATTATTCTGTTGGAATATCCTATCTGTGCGGATTAAGTTTGACTTGGTTCCATTCTTTATTATTCTGTTTGAATAACATGTCTGTGCGGTTTATCGCATGCATGGTGAATTCTTTGTTATTCCATTTCTTATTATTCTGTTGGGATAACCTGTATACGCGGACTACCGTATACATGATGAAATTCTTCTGCTATTCCATTCTTTATTATTATGTTAGAATATCCTGTCTGTGCGGATTACGCTTGACCTAGTTCCATTCTTTATTATTCTGTTGGAATAACCTGTCTGTGTGGTCTATCATATGCCTGGTGAATTCTGTTGTTATTCCATTCTTTATTATTCTGTTGGAATATCATGTCTGTGCGGATTAAGCATTACCTGGTTCCATTCTTTATTATTTTGTTGGAATATCCTATTTGTGTGGATTATTGCATGACCTGGTTCCATTCTTTATTATTACGCTTGGGAACCTCGTCTGCAATGCCTATCGCATGCATGGTGAATTCTTCTGTTATTCAATTCTTTATTATTCTGTTGGAATAACATGTCTATGTGGATTACTGTATGCATGGTGAATGATCCTTTGTATTCATTTCTTATTAAATTGTGGAAATGATCTGTCTACGTGGATTACCGCATGGCGGGTGAAAATCCATTTATAGTTTCGTAATTTTTCTGACCCTCAAAAATTGTGAAAAAATTTGAAATGATAATTTGATGAGTTTTCTAGATTGTGTCCAAAAATGGCAATTTTTGGATGTATAAATTAAGAGTTATGGATTTTATGGGAAAAGACTATTTTAAAAATAAACCCTTATAACTCTTTGTGGTTAACTCCAAAATTGGTGAAATTTTTATTAGGAGTACATGTATATAACAGGAGTATACCCTGTAAATTTCGAATTTTTTGGATAAAAGTACAATTTATGATAAATGTCTAAATATTCGGCAGTTTTGGCTATATGAAAAATAGTAAATGAATTTTAAAAATTTCGAGAAAAATATATGTTCAATATAGGACTATATTCTGCTAAATCTCAGAAAAAAAATATTTTTGGGACTGATTTGGTATTTTTTATGAAAATAAACTAGTTATGAGTAATGAATTAAATATGTTATGTGAAGTAACAAAATTGGAAAATAGGATTTTATGGTTTGGGAATCCTATATAGGGTATATGCAGATTTTTGATAAGGGATTTGATCATTAGTGATGAAATCTTATGAGTATAGCATTTTTGAATGATTAAATGCATTATTTGGTAAAGTGAAAACAATTGAAATAAATTGTTTATAAGTTTAAGAAGTGATTAAAATATTGTTATAATATTAATAATATTAGATTATGAGTTTATTAAGTGATTGATAATATTTAGATAAATTTAAAGTCTTTAATATTTATTCTTATTTTCGTTTGATTAATGCTTATATCATTGTCATCATCCTCATGTTTATATTATGATGAAAGTCATCTTTAGCTTACGTGGGTTTATGTGCAAAGATGGATTGTTGATTATTGGTTTTATAATTGTATATCTTTGGCTTACGTGCAAAGATGGACCGTTGATTATTTGTTTTATAGTTGTATATCTTTGGCTTACGTGCAAAGATGGACTGATGATTATTAGTTTTATAGTTGTATATCTTTGGCTTACATGCAAAGATGGACTGTTGATTATTGATTTTACAATGTAATATTTTGGCTTACGTGCAAAGATGGACTGTTGATTATTGATTTTACAATTGTATATCTTTGGCTTACGTGCAAAGATGGACTGTTGATTATTGGTTTTATAGTTGTATATCTTTGGCTTACGTGCAAAGATGGACTGTTGATTATTGATTTTATAATTGTATATCTTTGGCTTACATGCATTGATGGATGAAATTGTTGGTATGATTATAACCGTGGATTATTCTTGGTATAATCATAACCATTTTTGAAAACACGAATATCCTCGGCCCGTAGTGCATAGATAATTCGTGGTCGTAATACTTAGTGAATATCCTCGGGTCAGTAGTGGATGATTCAATTATGTGGATTATTTATTAAAATCGAGTCTCAAATGATAACATATTGATAATACAATTTTAATTCATAGGAGATAGTAGATATCATGCTCTACATGACTCTTCTATAATACAGTTGTATGTCTTTGGCATGTAGTGCAAAGATGATTTGTTAATGAATATCTTTGGTCGTAGTGCAAAGATGAATTTATTAGTATGATTATGAGAAGGAATTGTGATTTGGTATAACCATGATTTTTGATGTTTCAGATGAAGATAGGTGATGAAAATTATCTTCGTCCTGGCTGCGAAGAGGAATTTAGAATCACAATTATGATTATGAGTTATTCATATGATTGTGGACAGGAATTGTTGATTGATGTTACATGGATAAAACATTATTGGTGGACTTTTAACATGGAGAATATAATAGATCTGGTGGTCTATTTGACTCTTCTAATGGATTGCTTCGTTCATTTGCAACTATGGTTGAAAAGTTTTATCATCTACCATATGTTCTAAATCTACGATTTATTACCGATGAAGGCTATTGATGATGTAAATTATCTTTAGTCATGATATTTTTTATCGTTAAGCTAGTTGTCTTCACCCTTTTTGCTTCACAATTCATTTCGTAATAATAAGAGTGTAGTTTGGGTTGAAGGGGTAACATGAGAATAGAATCGGTGGTCTATAGTCATTGAGGTTCTCCTAAATAGTATGAAAATAATTTTATTAAGAACTTTAGATAAGTGTGTCGTATTGTATACGTCATTTGATATTTAATTTTGGTGAACCGAATAGGGTGAGGTGAACCCAACTTTGGAAGGGTGTTTTGCAACTATCATACAAGATGTCTAATGACATACAACCTCGTGTTATCATAAGACAGGGTTGTGCACATCCACATGTGGAGTATATCTACGAGCACTACCTATATAATCTTAGAGTTTATTTGAAATATAATTCTCACTTGGAGGCAACGGAGATAATTATATGTCAAGAGAAGACTCACCATTGGAAAGAAGATGATAGCAATCTTCTTGTTTTCTTTAGGGACTATTAGGTCAACCAAGGATAATTTTCCGGACATATGATATCTATCATAACCTGTACGCACGGCCTCCCATGTACGAAGGTTTCCTTGAGACTTCCCAAAGATTTTAATTTCTAAAACAGCTTATCGATCTGTATTTTTATGTAAGGTACCATTGTAAGGTTGTGGTCAAGGCACCATGAGAATTACATACATTTGTATTAAAACTCACAGTTTAACTGTGGTCGTATTCTGCACGACAGTTCAAATGTTGTATAAATGAAGTTTGTATTTGATTTTTATACTATGATATCTGGCGACTCAGAATGGGTCGTGTGGACCTATTTTGGGGGCGTCACACCTTTGGTTTATCCAATATGACCCTCTCGATAATCATGTGAATTAAAAATTTATCCAACGGCCTTGGATAATCCAGTTTGTTGGGTTATTCATCTTTACAATGTCTGTGACGCCCCTAAAATAGGTATACAACACCCCTTCCGAGTCGCCAAATACATGGTACAGAAATCAAACTACAACTTCAATAATACAATTGTCGTGCAAAATATGACAACACATACTGTGAGTTTAAATACAAATATTGTCTTCTAGACAATATTAACACTCAAATAAGTCCTCATTACAATTATTCATACACTATTTTACAGAAATAATGAGGACTGCTAAAACATCTTTCTAGAACCATCACTCCATACCCCGACTCGATCCTGCTATGTTCTCACCTCCTGAGAAGAAAAAATGAACAAAAAGGAAAAGGGTGAGCTCAACTAGCCCAAGAAAATAATATTATGACTAAGATAATATACAACAAATTATCATTAGTCTTCAACAGGAAAATCTGATAGAATATAATGTACAACAAGTTTTAGATCAACAAATGCAAATGGAAACAACAATCCATTGAAGAGTCAAGTAGAGAATGAATTATACTATCTTCTAAGATTTAAAAGTCCATCATCAATATTTTATCCCTATAATAACAATCAATATACATCTTTAATCAAATATTCATCTTTACACTACAGCCAAAGATATTCATTTATCAGATCACCAAATAATTCATGTTCATCTCAACACTGCTCATCTTTCACTACTACGCCAAAAATATTCATTAGTTAATCATTCATCTTTGCACTACAGTGCCAAAGATATTCAAGAATATCATCATTTAGGACCGAGAATGATGAAAAATATTTTAAAGAAAACGAATCCAAAGAGATGTAAGGACAAATATTAGGGATTCAGATAACAATTTATCCAAGATCAATAATACTTCATAATAACCAATTATGAAGCGTAATTCAAAAATAACGATCAAAACATGGATACAATCAAAGATAGTAGCCAAAATAGACATCTTGGACAAAAAAAAAATTTTTATTTTTCTATTGAATAAGTGCCATATTCGTGAATAGTGCCGTATACGTGAATAATACCGTATACGTGAATAGTAACCCCAACACAAAAAGTTCCAAATTTGATTAAAAAGTTCACCAATATTTTGGCATAATGATATTGAAGAAAATAATATCATTTAAGAAGAAAATAACATCCTTACCTCAAAATAACTAGTATTTCCGACGGAAATATCTGATAGAAAAGTCAATGAAACTTGTACCGAACAACAACTCTCAAAGTATCAAAATATTCACAAAATACGCTCAATAATCTAGAGAGAAAGAAAACTTATTTATGGTGTGATTTTCAATTCTAATCTAAGCGTCTGTTTATAGAAAAATGCTAGAACGCCATAGGAGACTAAATTAATAAAATATTAATAATTCTTTTCTTTTCTCTACGCATTCTAGGTTGGACAATCAGCCATCTTTGATCAACATTAGCAGTTCATGTGCATTCAACACCAACCAAAAAGTGGGTCCCACCCATAATTTAATAAAAATTATTTTATTTTCCGAAACTTCTGTAATTCATAGAAAATATCCCGTTTATCAAAAAAATACGAATTTTATGTCCATTCCACACGAAATCGAATTCTCTACAACTTTGTAGCTTTGATTTTTTCAAATTCAAAATGAAATATCTAAAATCCACAAACGGATGATTTTAATACCTCCATTCCGACAAAAATACCGATAAAACACCTCAAAGATTAATTCCTTCATTTATAACCACATAAAATAAATAAATTCATCATTTATATCCACATCAAATAAATATTTGTTTATCATATAAATCAATAATTAATTATTCACAAATAATATTACGTAATCACAATTACGATAACCAGCCGCTCCTGTGAAAGAGGGGGGATTTCTAATAAGGATTTCTCCTTATCGGGCGCCAGTAATTAGGTGACCAAACCTCTCTCCTCGATGTAACTTTCTAGACATCGCCAATAATGCTATCTAATAATATTATTCAAATAATATGAATTATTGATCCGATAATGGGAAATATCATGCAGTTGACAATTATCAAACAAAAATAATATAAAATATCAACGCAAAGAATTATTGAATCAATAAAATAAAATATCGAATAAGAATTACCGAATAATTATTGAGTAGTGCCTTCTTCTACGTATAAAATCAATAATTAAACAATACTATGCAATACCGCGTATCACTCAGGCAATCACGCCAGACATCAGATTTTAACCACCGTAATCCAACAAAGTGTTAATTGTGAATAATTACGCCGTTATTTATAAAAACTCATACTTTGTCGCTTTCTTCATCCGACAGCGGTTATTCTCATTATGAGCCCCACAAATGGTTGCATACCGTCAATTTAATATTCCCTAACAAAAAGAATATTCCACCACCAAAAGAATATTCCCCGACAAAATGAATATTTTATAACCATTTGCTTATTTTGTAAAATTTGCACATTTCACCCATAACCAAAGCATTATATCAAATTAACACCTTATTAATTTAGAATAATGAATAGAGAAAATTCAATTTTATTTATAATAAGTTGGGGTCTTACAACCTCCCTCCTTATAAAATTTCGTCCTCGAAATCGACGTGCGTACTGGTGTTTTTTAAAAGTTGAGGTACCTCGCTTTCATTTCCGATTCCAACTCCTGTGTCATTTCTTCAATATCATGGTTCCTCCACAAAACCTTAACTTCAGGGTATAACCTTGGTGTGCGTAGACATGCTCTTTTCTATCCAAGATCTTAACAGTACCTCCTCGTATGTTAAATCTTCTACTATCTCATCCGGGTTTTAACTCAATAATATGGTTCGGGTCTTTCACATATTTACGGGTTATAGATATGTGGAAAACATTATGAACACGAGACATACTTGGAGATAATGCGAGTCTATAGGCCACATTTCCTATTCGGTCAAGAATCTCAAATGGACCAACAAATCTTGGATCGAGCTTTCATCTCTTCCCAAATCTTGTAACTCCCTTCCATGGAGCAATACGTAATAAAGATATGATCTCCAATATTAAATTCCATGTCCTTTCGATGAAGATCAGCATAACTCTTTTGTCGATCTTGTGAGGTTTGAATACGTTATCGAATCATTTGGATCTTTTCTATAGTCATGCGTACTAATTCTGGTCCCAACAACGTTGCTTCTCCCACCTCGTCCCAGTATACTGGAGAACAACACTTTCATCCATACAACGCCTCAAATGGAGCCATGCCTATACTTGCTTGATAACTATTGTTGTAGGAGAATTCCACCAATGGTAAATACTTATCCCAACTCCCTTTGAAGTCTAGAACACAGAGTCTTAATAAATCTTCAAGAGTTTGAATAGTCCTCTTTGATTGTCCGTCCGTTTGAGGATGGTATGTCGAACTGAATCGTAAATCCGTGCCCATAGCTTTCTGCAAGCTAAACCAAAATCGTGAAGTGAATCTTGGGTCACGATCCGAAACTATGGATACTGGCATACCATACAATCTCATAATCTCATTCACGTACATACGAGCAAGACGTTCAAGGGAATAAGTCTCACGTATCGGCAAGAAATGAGCAGACTTGGTTAATCTATCAACAATAACCCAAATCGCATCTATGCCTTGAGAAACTTTGGGAAGACCTGTAACGAAATCCATAGTAATGTGTTCCCACTTCCATTTCGGAATCTCAAGTGGTTGCAATGGACCTTTTGGCACTTGATGCTTCGCCTTTACTCGTTGACAAGTTAAACACCTCGAGATAAACTCCGCGATCTCTTTCTTCATATTGTTCCACCAAAATGTGTGTCGAATATCATGATACATTTTGGTACTCCTGTGATGGATTACAAACGGGTGTCAGTGTGCCTCCATCATGATTCTATGCTTCAAGTCGTCGAATCGTTAGGAACGCAAAGTCTAGAGTTAACTCAAGTATTCCTTCTTCATCGATTCTTGCTTCGAATAGCTCCTTCTTGCACTTTCTTCTTCATACGATCGCCCCCTGTGTCCGTAGCTTGAGCGAAATTTTAACTTTATCGATTAAAGTTGGTTCTACTCAGATATTCGCCATCATCACGTGGGTCCCTAGAGTCTTTAATTCTATCTCCATCTTTTGCAAGTCATACAAAATGGGCCTTTGTGTTGACAATATCGCACTCAGACTCATATGATCTTCTACTCAATGCGCCACCACTACGCTTCGCTTTTCCAAGATGATATCAATAGTGTGATCGTAATCTTTCAATGTACTCAAGCCAACGTCGTTGCCGCATGTTGAGTTCTTTTTGGGTGAAGAAATATTTGAGGCTTTTATGATCCGTATAGATCTCCACTTTCTCCCCATACAAGTAGTGTCTCCATATCTTTAACACAAAAACGACTGCTGCCAACTCTAGATCATGAGTAGGATAATTCCTTTCATATTCTTTGAGTTGTAGTGAGGCATAGGCTATGACTTTCCCATGTTGCATGAGAACACATCCTAACCCTTTGCATGAAGCATCGTTGTAGATAACAAATCCATCTGTACCAGATGGTATTGCCAGAACAGGTGCCGAAATGAGTCTCCTCTTGAGCTCTTGGAAACTCTTCTCGCATTCTTCGCTCCATACAAATTTTGTATCTTTCCGAGTCAGCTGAGTTAATGGAGTAGCGATTCGAGAAAATCCTTCCATGAATCTCCGATAATAACCAAATAAGCCCGTAAAGCTACGTACTTTTATCACCGACTTTTGCTTGCTTCTCAACTTTGTAATGCTTCAATCTTCACGGTCAACAGATACTCCATGTTTTGACACCACGCGCCCAAGGAATGCTACTTCCTCAAGCCAGAACTCGCATTTCTGCATCTTGGCATAAATCTTGTTTTCAAGAAGTCTTTCAAGTATCGCCTTCAAATGGTGATCATGATCTTCACGGATTTTGAATAGATGAGGATGTCATCAATAAAGACAACAACGAACCGATCCAAATATTCCTCAATACTCGGCTCATCATATCCATGAAAGCAAAGCGAGCATTAGTCAATCCAAAAGACATGACTAAGAATTCATAATGCCCGCATCGAGTTCTCAATGCGCCTTTTTTGAATATCCTCGGTTTTAATCTTTAAATTGATGATATCCGTAACGAAGATCGATCTTTGAAAAGAATTGTGCTTTTTGTAATCGGTCAAACATGTCATCAATGCGAGGTAGCGGATACCTATTCTTGATGGTGACATGGTTCAATTCTCAGAGTCAATACAAAGTCGCATACTCCCGCTCTTTTCTTCTTTACTTAATAAAATAGGAGCACCCAAGGAGATGTACTAGGATGAATAATGAAACCGATGTCTAATAACTCCCGTAGTTGGACTTTTAACTCCTCGAAGTTCAATAGAGCCATTCGATATGGGGTTTTAGAAATAGGCTTTGTACCCGCTTCAAGGTCAATAAAGAATTCAACATCACGCTCGGGGTGGTAGAATCGGGAAGTTCTTCAGAAATACATCGTGAAATTCTCTAACAATGAAATATTATCCAAATCTGACTTGTCTTTATTCAAATCCATAACATGGGCTAAGAAAGCTTGACATCCATTTTTAAATAAACGAATAGTTTTGTGGCTTGATATGACAAAGATGATTTTAGTGGTTTAGTTATTTGAATTCATATAACAAAAGTCAAGTTAGAATATGAAAACTAACAACCTTACGAAAATAATCAATTTTGGCATGATGAGTGGTTAACCAATCAATTCCTAAAATCACATCAAAAGCAAGTATCTTTAAAGAGATAAGATCAACAGTAATGTGATAGTGCCAACTTGGATCAAGCAAGATTTATAAACCGTAGATGTAATAAAGGTTTCACCCAACTGATTTCAACAGATAAGTTAAAGTCCAATTTCTCCTGAGTCAAGTTTAAACGCTGAGCACAAGCAGAGAGATAAAAGAATGGGTAGAACCTAGATTCAGTAAGGTATAAACTTCGCAAGAATTCAAGATTAGCTTACCCGTGATCACCTCGTTCGTTCCTCACATTTTGGCGACCACGATAAACGCTTCTTCCAGAAATCGGCCGATTTTGACTTATCCGGACAACCTTTGGAGTCACCATCCCCGCTGAACTTGGTTTTGCTACAGAAATAATCCCGAGCTATATGACCTTCCTTTCCATAGTTATAACATACCTTGGATTGTTGTGGGACGGTTTGATGATATGTCCCTCTTTCCGCATTTGTAACATCTAACCGGCGGTCGTTTCTCTCCCTAGAATTTGTTGTTGATGCTTTGGTGTCATTGGCGATGTCTTCCCGCCATTGTTGAATCTCCTTTCCGAAATTTCCACTGACTCACCTCTCCTATTATCACGGCCACGATTACCACCCGAGTGGTTACCGCTTTTGTCCGTATTTTTTCCTCCTCATTTGGTTATCATCGCTCGATGATCGCTATCACCGTAGATGATCCTCGTTGTGGTCCCTCATTGAGTATACTCATTATCTCGCTCTAATAATTGAGCCCTATTGACAACATCCTAATACGAGAGAAAATTTATGAGATATAAGGTATCGACGAATCTCGGGTTTTAGACCTCTCGAAACATCCGCCATATACGCTCCTCATTCTCTACCAAATGAGGTGCAAACTCGATAACTCCGCTAACTTCGCCTCGTCCGAGACACACCGCCATGTTGTTCTGCTCCAATCTAATAAATTACTACCTCCTTTATATGATTTAATACTTTCGTGAAAGTACTTGTCATTGAATAGCTTCTAAAATCTTTCCCAAGACATATTGAGTGCGGGTGGTCAGTACGCTTCACGATTTCCACCAAGAATCTGCTTCTCCACTAACATAAAGGTGGCGAATGGAACCTTCTATTCCTCCGCATCCCAAGACATCGAATATCTTGGTAATTTGCTTGACCCATATTTCCGCCTTTAATCGGATCGGGCTTTCCCAAATCGGGTGGTCCCAACTCCTTCGCGCTTGGTCAGTGATGATCATCACGTTGCTCATCATTTCCACCAGTATTTTGTACACGAGTCTCCCTCGTTTGATTTTTTGTAAGAATCGCAAAAAGCTCCTAAACATTCCATCGTTCATCGCTTGCTCTAGTAATGTTGTTTACGGGAGGAATATTGCCTTCCCATTACACGCTCTCCTCGGTTTGTGACTAAAGGTTGTTCCACGCCTCATACACTCCATTGTTAACGCTCTCGCAGCCATTCTTAAATACTACGCCATAAAATAAGGGTTAATTAATAAAATTAACATATCACATAATATCCTATCCCTATATTACGACCCATCAACCAAAAATAAGCTTAGATAGGACACACTAAATAAGGATTTACTCATCTCTCCCTCCTAGTTCTATTCCCCGATCTCCGCCAGAGACCATATCCCTAAGCTTTGATACTAAACCGTGACGCCCCAAAATAGGTATACAACACCCATTCTCGAAAGTGGCCAAATACATGGTACGTAAAGCAAACTACAACTTCAATAATACAATTGTCGTGTAAAATACGACAACACATACCGTGAGTTTAAATACAAATATTGTCTTCTAGATAATATCAACACTCAAATAAGTCCTCATTATAATTATTCATACACTATTTTATAAAATAGTGAGGACTAAAAACATCTTTCTAGAACCATCACTCCATACCCCGACTCGATCCTCGCTATGTTCTCACCTCCCGAGAAGAAAAATGGAACAAAAAGGAAAAGGTGTGAGCTCAACTAGCCCAAGAAAAGAATATTATGACTAAGATAATATACAAAAAATTATCATTAGTCTTCAACAGGGAAAAAATCGATAGAATATAATGATAACAAGTTTTAGATCAACAAATGCAATGGAAACAACAATCCATTAGAAGAGTCAAGTAGAGAATGAATTCTACTATCTTCTAAGATTTAAAAGTCCATCATCAATATTTTATCCCCTCAGAATAACAATCAATATACATCTTTAATTAAATATTCATCTTTGCACTACAGCCAAAGATATTCATTTATATCACCAAATTGGTTATGTTCATCTCAACACCTCATCATCTTTGCACGCCAAAGATATTCATTAGTTAATCATTCATCTTTGCACTACATGCCAAAGATATTCAAAGAATATCATCATTTAGGACCGAGAATGATGAAAAATATTTAAAGAAAACAAATCCAAAGAGATGTAAGGACAAATATTAGGATTCGTATAACAGTTTATCCAAGATCAATAATACTTCATAATAACCAATTGTGAAGCGTAATTCAAAAATAACTATCAAAACACGGATACAATCAAAGATAGCGAACCAAAATAGACATCTTGGACAAAAAGAAAAAATTTATTTTTCGATGAATAAGGTCAGATTCGTGAATAAAGGTGTCAGATACGTGAATAAGAGACCGTATACGTTAATAAGAACCCCCACACAAAAAAGTTCTAAATTTGATTAAAAAGTTCACCAATATTTCGGCATAATGATATTGAAGAAAATAATATCATTTAAGAAGAAAATAACATCCCTTACCTCAAAATAACGGTACTTCTGATCGAAATATCGGATAGAAAGCCGAAGAAAACTTGTACCGAATAATAACTCTCAAAGTATCAAAATATTCACAAAATACGCTCGATAATCTAGAGAGAAAGAAAACTTGTTTCTGGTGTGATTTTCAATTCTAACCTAAGCGTCTATTTATAGAAAAATGCTAGAACGCCATAGGAGACTAAATTAATAAAATATTAATAATTCTTTTCTTTTCTCTACGCATGCTAGGTTGACAATCAATGATCACATCTTTTGAACAAAATTAGCGACCCAACACAATTTCAACACCAACCAAAAAGTGGGTCCCACCATAATTTAATAAAAATTATTTTATTTTTTGAAACTTCGGTAATTCATAGAAAATATCCCGTTTATCAAAAAAATACAAATTTTATGTCCATTCCACACGAAATCGAATTCTTTACAACTTTGTAGCTTTGAGTTTCTCCAAATTCCAAACCGAAAATATACAAAATCCATAAACAGATGATTTTTAATACCTCTATTCTGACAAAAATACTGATAAAATTCCTCAGCATTAATTCATTCATTTATAACCACATAAAATAAATAAATTCATCATTTATATCCACATCAAATAAATATTTGTTTATCATATAAATCAATAATTAATTATTCACAAATAATATTACAGAATCACAATTATGACAACCAAACTGTTCCCAGGAAAGAGGGGGCTTTTCAATAAGGATTTGTCCTTCTCATCATAAGTAATTAGGTGACCAAACCTCTCATCGATGTAACTTTCTAGACATTGTAATAATGCTATCTAATAATATTATTCAAATAATATGAATTATCGATCCGATAATGGGAAATATCAGCAAAGTGATAATTATCAAAACAACAATAATATTAAATATCAACGCAAAAGAATTATTGAATCAATAAAATAAAATATTGAATAAGAATTACTAGAAAAATTATTGAGTAGTGCCTTCTTACGTATTTAATCAATAATTCAACAATATTAGGCAATATCGTAATATAACTCGCATGCAACCACGCCAGACATCAGTATTTTAACCACCGTGTAATCCAACAAAGTTAATCTGTAATAATTACGCCGTTATTTATAAAAACTCATACTTTGTCGTTTTCTTCATCCGACAATTATTCTGTTATGAGCCCCACGAATGGTCATAGGGCCGCATTTAATATTCCCCGACAAAAAGAATATTTCACGACCAAAAGAATATTCCCCGACAAAAATGATTATTTTATAACCACTTGCTTATTTTGTAAAATTTGCACATTTCACTCATAACCAAAGCATTATATCAAATTAACACTTTATTAATTTAGAATAATGAATAGAGAAAATTCAATTTTATTTATAATAAGTTAGGGTCTTACAATGTCAATAGGATAAGTTATTTATTTTTAAATATAATTTATTTTCCAAAATGTTATCTTTTTTATTTTATGTTATTAATTATTTCAAATTTTATTAATTATTATTGTTTTAAGTCTAATATTGTATTAATTGAATTGAAAAGACTGATAAATATTCTTCAAATTATTACATATGTCGACAATTTTTAATTTGAAATTTTTTTTTTACTACTAATATTGGAGATACTCCAAGGAGTATGAAAGTAATAATATTGATGTACGTGACGGGTACGTATATCATGTACTGTCTCCATTCCTTAATATAGGTCGTTTTAGAGAATTATTTTTGTTCTTAATATAAGTCGTTTAAGAATTTCAAGTAGGCATTAATTGTCCAATAAATAATTTTGCACAACTCTAAAACGACTTATATTAAGGAACGAAGGTAGTAGTATACATATTCTCCTTCCGTTCCTTAATATAAATCATTTTAGAGTTGTGCACAAGTATTATAGAAATGAATGTATAGCATTAAATATAATATCAATTGTCTATATTGCTCTTGTATTAAAAAAAAGTGTTATTTATTGGGTAAAAAATAGTGAGAGAACTAAAATTATATTTATTACTTGGGTAATATTAAAAATTAAATAATTAATGTTTATTTGAAATTTTCAAACGATTTATATTAAGAAATAAAAATAATTCTCTAAAATAACTTATACTCCCTCCGTCCCGTGATAAAAGTCCTTATTACTATTTTGGATAGTCCCATGTTAAATGTCCATTTTTCTTTAATAACCAAACTTTTACACATATTTTCTTATTATACCCGTAGCATTAAATATCTCATACTTTTCTTCTTCTAATTCTCTTTCCATATTTAATGACATTATTATAGGTAATTTTTTCATTTTATTCATCTTCTTAATATGCATAAAAAGTTCACCAAAATTTTTATCCTGGGACGGAGGGAGTATTAAAGAAGAACAGAAACATTTTTTTTCCTTCTTGAGTTGTGGGAGCACGTGACCTGAAAGTGTTGACTTGAGGGGTATGAATCGAGATCTGCTAGTGATGACTTTGTTAAATCAAATTGTTTATTACTATCTTCGTTTCTAAAAGATTATCGTTTAATGTTTTGGCACATGGATTAAGAAAGTACTCCCTCCATCCCAAAATAATAGACGTTCTAGAGAGTTTCACAAAGATTAAGAATAGTTATAATTTTACTATTTTACCCTTAATTAATACTTTGATCTCATTTAATTCTCTATTAACACCGGACTTCTCTCCTAACGTTTCTCACAATCCCCAATGTCTGTTATAACCGCACTAAGCATCGTATTCGTGGTGCCAAGGTCACCACTACCGGTATCCATGGTGTGCTGGAAATTGTACAGAGCATCATCATAACTATCTTTGCAGTCTTTGTACATGGAGGCCAAATTAGGCGAAACTCCGGGCTTGGTAGCCATTTTTTTAGCAACTGATAGAGCCGTTTTGGCGAAATCCAATCCGGCCTTGATTGCAATATTAAGCACCAAATGAACGTCTCTGTCTCCGGAACCTTTCACTTGGGATGAGATGGTGCCATGGTGGACAGACAAAGATCAGGGTAATCAGTTGAGTCACAAATTTTTTTGATTGGTGGATTCAGATTGCCTGTATTTTGAGTTGCAGATGGGAAAATACGGGGTCGCCGAAAAAATATGAGAAGACCTCCTCTTTGATTACGGCTATATACCCAGACGCGGAGAGATAGCAGAATTAAATATAAGCCTTTGAAGGATAGAGAAAATAGCATTAATGGTTGCTCTATTGTCTGCTGTTTTTTGAAAATAGAGAAAATAGCATTAATGGTGATGGAGAAGGAAGGGTAAAGAAGGAAAACAAATGGTAAAATAGTCTTTGTTTTGTAGAACGTCAAATATTTTGGAAAAAAAAACAAGGGAGAGAATTTCTTGGGAGAAATTTGTTTCTTGGGATAAAAACAACGTCAGATATAATGGGATGGAGGGAGTATCATTTATCAAGTAAAATTTGTTTGAAATTTCATAACTACCCCTTTATGAGAAATTAAAAACTATTAATACAAGGGAGAGAATTTCTTGGGACAATGAGAGAAGGTAGGGGTAATATAGGAAAGTAAATAATTTATTCTCCTTGAAAATTATAAACGATAAATTTTTTAGAATAAATTTTTTCTTCTAGAACTATAATCTTTTAGAAACGGAGGAAATAACAGTATACATTAATGGCACAATTATTATAAAGCCCATAACACTTACTACTGGAAAGGGCGGACACAATGAATAAAGTAAGAAAATTATAACTAACGTGCGTTTATGGGATTGGGTCCTAGCTAGGGCTAGTAGAAATTAATTTTAAAATTCTAGGTCTAAGTTAAAAGTAAAAGTTAACATACTCGTACCTTATTAGTTTCGCCCCTTAATATAAGTTATTTTAAAAAAATATTTTTATTTTTTAATATATATTATTTGAGAATTTTAAGTAAACATTAATTACTTAATTTTTAATATTATTCCAAATATTAAATATAATTTTAGTTCTTTAATTATTTTTTATCCAATAAATAACATTCTATTTTTCCTATACAAAGATAATATAGATAATTGATATTATATTTAATGTTATACTATAATTATTTTCTTAATACTTATGCACAACTCTAAATCAACTTATATAATTAGAGCATCTTCAATAGTAGTAACAAAAAAACTCTTTAAATTGAAGTTTGTTGACATATGTGGCAATTTGAAGAACATTATTTACTAATTTCATATTTTGTACCTCATCAGTCTCTTCAATTCAATAGTTGTACATTAGACACATCAAGCGTAATAAATATTTTTAGCCTTTAATTATAGATTTGAAGAGTGAGAACGAAGTTGCATATTTTATTACTAAATTTGAAGAGGTTGTTAGAGACTATTTTTTTAATATGACTCTCTTATTTGAATATTATAAAGTGATTGAAGCGACTGTTGACGATATTTTATATTAAAAAAAGGAGGAAGTATGATATACTATATTGGGGTTGGGGTTGGGGTTGGGGAGGGTGTGGGGAGTGCGAGGGGGAACCATTTGACCTCATAATGATGTTCTCAAATCTCACGCCTCACAGGCGTATAGTGAGAGCAGATTTTTTGTTTTTATTTTTTTTGTCCTCTTGTATTATTTTATTTAAATTTTGACATTTATCTTTTTATTTAATTTTAAAATTAATTAATGTTAAGTAAAAATTTAAGTATCAAAATTTAAGTGAGAAGACATAAAAAAAAATAAAAAAAATAAAAACAGAAGATCTGTTCTCGCATTCAGGACTCCCTGTACCCAAAAAAGATAACACAATGATCTTACTTTATGGGACGCTTGCATTATTTTGTTTGGGTAATGGTGACATTTCCTCAACTAATTTTTTACTAGTATAGTAGTATATAGCCCACGTTGTCAAGTTCCATTAGATCTCAGGAAATAAATTACCCACAAAATGGGAAATGAGTTAATGGGGTATGGCAACGACGTTTAATTACTCAAAATTCCATGATTAATAAATCCAATCCAATATATCTTCACTAATTGATGATTAAAATAAAAATATTTTATGATTGTACTTATTTTTTGCGACTCTCTCGTCATTTTTTGGTAATGGTGACGTTTCTCAAAGTTTCACAAAAAAAATTATGTCACATTATGCACAAAAACATAGATATATTAATAATAATTTGTGAATATGTCTACTCGTAATAAATATCATAACTTTTTATCGTAAAATTTATCATTTATAATTTAAAATTAATAAATTTTAAAGATAATTAAAAGAAGGGTAAAAGAGTTTTTATATTTGCTCAAACCTATTTATTTTAGAATAACTTATATTGAGAGGTAAGAAATTGTTATTTTTCAGAAATTACTTATAAATCAATTTAAAAGTTAATTTTTTTTTTAATCAAATACGAACATTCAAACAGCTTTAACCAATGTGTTTGGGCCACCAAGGATATAGGTACATTTGAATTTTGCATACCCAAAACAAAGAACCTAGACTATTTCTCAGTATCCAAAATATCTTGTAGTAGCTTTAACCAATGTGTTTTGGCCACCACCAAGGATATAGGTACATTGGAAATTTTGCATACCAAAAACAAAGAACCTAAGACTATATGTCTGTATCTTCATTGCAAAACTAATAGTCGTAAACAAAGATTTTTTTTTTTTTTTTTTTTTCTTAGAAAAATATATATTTAATAAAGTTGAATTGCGATTAACGCTGAAAGATATGTGATAAAATATAATAAATTAAAGTGAGACTTCTTTTAATTTTTATATATTTCATGTATACACATACATCACAATTATAATTCCACTGAACTTTGATAATGTACAGCATGACTCTCTTTTTTTTTCTTAAAAGAAGAAACTATTACTTCCCGGACACAGTATATATTATCACTATAAGATATCAAGAAACTTTCCAATTGTATAATATATTACTCTATATATCATGGAGCGTGCTGTTTTCTCATGTCCAAAAGAAAGTGCAACGCCCAAATCATTTGAGGGATGGACTTAATTTATTGATTGATGGGGCACAAATTTTTCACCAGTTCTTCAGGTGGCAATGTGCTGATTATTTATTGATATCTAATACTCCCTCTGCTACTTTTTATTTGTTTTTTAGAGTAAAGTTTGTTCATTTTTATTTGTCATTTATAAATTTTAAACAATTATTAATGATTTAATTTATCATATTATAGATCACTATATTAAATATTAAATTAATTATCTTTCATCTTTTTCAATAAATTTTGAAGGATAATATTAAGATTTTATACTCATTTTAATCAATCAAATACAACATTAATCACGGTTTTTAATCTTTGTATTTCTCCTAAAATGTCAAATGAATAGAGGGAGTATATATGTCTAGGTTCTAAGGTTTAAAATTCTATATTGGTGTTACAAGCGGATCTGGATTCTCTATGAGAATTTTTATGTAAGGATCTTGTGAGAGTTTTACTGTGGACTTGACAACACATCAACAAGGAGATCCAATGACTCACAACTTTTTTTTTCTTAGTGTATCAAAACGATGTCGTTTTGATAGGAATTTTTTTTTACAAGTTGACAAAAAATTAAAAGCCACCAAACATCGTTTATTTTTACATATAATTATTTTAAATTTCTTGATTATTCTGTATATGATTTTTTTTATATATTTAATAACTTAGCTTGCTATTAATATTAGGATAACTACAAACTTGGCTCAAAAAATGAATAAATATATCGGTTATAATTATTATTAATGTTTTCAATGTAAGCCATTGAATCTCTTTTTTGATGTGTTATCAGCCCCACAGCAAAACCATCATAAGATCCTTACAGAGAAATCCTCACAGAGGATCCTAATCCGTTACAAGCATGGTACAAACTTTTTTAGAGATTGAAAAAAATCTCACCCCACACACTTTCTTAAATTTATCATTACTCTCTTCGTTCATTAATATAAGTCGTTTTAGAGAAATATTTTTGTTCCTTAATATAAGTCATTTGAGAATTTCAAGTAAGCATTAATTACTTAGTTTCTAATATTACCCAAAGTATTAAATGTAACTTTGGTTCTTTCACTATTTTTTGTCCAATAAATAACAATCTCTTATTTCAATACAAGGACAATATAGACAATTGATATTATAGTTAATGCTATATAATTATTATCTTAATACTTATGCACAACCCTAAAATGACTTATATTAATGAATTGATAATAATGAAGTTATGTTGTGCTCTTTTTTTAAACTTTGTTTGGTAATGCTCTGGTTTTGAAACTCTACTTATAATGCTCTATTTTTGGAACTTTGTTTGGTAATGCATGCTCTGTTTTTTGCTTTTGTAATGATCTGCTCTGTTTTTAAACTTCATCTCTGCCCAAAAAAAAATATATATAAGACAACTACGTCATATCATACCAACAATATCACATTAAAACAATTAAAAATATGATATAACCTCGTATAACATAATCATTAAAAACATAGTAATACTATCATATCATAATTAGGGAGTATTTGTTTAGAATCGAATGAAATTTGAATGGGTGAATATTGAATAAATTTGAATCGGTCGATTAATGTTTATTTTAGTGCGAATAGTCGAATCGGTAAGATGGACGAAATTGAATGGTAAATCAGATTTTTTTTTTTTGAATTACTGAATGAAGCAAATTGAATGAAGTAAAAAATTAAAAAAAATATTAACTATTATATTAAATAAATTTACAACAATTTTAAATTTTTTTAGAGGGGTAAAATAATAACATTTGGTCATTCAGATGTTTCAGACATGTCAATTATCAAACAATTTTTTCATTCAGATTCAGCTCATTCAGATTCAGATTCAGATTTATTCAGTTATTATCAAACACCTCTTTAGACAGATTAATTCCAATTTCAAAATCATCCATACACTTAACTACATATTCATTCACTACACAGAAGACATACATCATAAACTTTGTGCTTAGACACAAGACATTCACAAACAGGGCCGTTCCTGAGCATGACTAGGAGGGTCAACTGTCATATGCCTCCGATAAGGGTGGCCCAATTATATATATATATATATATATATATATATATATATAGAGAGAGAGAGAGAGAGAGAGATCAGAAACGAGATCAGATACTTTGTCTACTTTCTTTACTTCCATTCTTTACTGACGGGATGACGGCAACGGTTTGGTCATACAACTGTCGTCTCTATACTTTTAGCGACGGACAACATATAAGCGTCGCTAAAATATATATTTAACATTTATTATATGATCAACTGTCGCTAAAGCTAAAGGAAGACGAGCGAAGAAGATAAAGATATGATGACTGATCCGATCATATATATATATATATATATATATATATATATATATATATATATTGTGAGTGTGTGCATGTGTGTGACTTGGAGTACTAGTGAAATAGAGTCAGCCATTGAAATTTTCTAAAGTTTATAAAAGTTTTGAAATTTTTTTTAATGTTTCAATTGCTTACATGGTATTATTAAGAGAATTGTTAAATCCACAATATTTTTTATTATTTTCACAATAAAAGTGTCACTGTAGATGTATAGCGGCGGTAAAAATGTCGTTATAGGATCTATAGTGACACTTTTGTTATGGAAATAACATTTTCTGTTGTGAATTTAACAATTTCCTATTATTAACTATTCTTATGACAGTAATATCTGCTGGAAAAAAAAATTCAAAGTTGAAATTGTTAAAAAAATTACTTGCACGAAAAAGGTTAAATGGGTTTGCAACCATGTCCATCGAGAAAGATATGCTGGATAAAATTGATTATAAACATTTAATTAAAAATTTTGCCTCTAAGAATACTAGAAGAAAGTATCTTTCAGTGAATGTATTCTCATATATTTTGTTGTATACGTCGAACTTCTCATATATTTTGTTGTATATGTCGAACTTCTCATATATTTTGTTGTAGTCAAATTTCTCATATATTTTGTTGTACTCGAACTATTATGTTTTAACCTCCACATATTTTAAAATGAGTCTCGTTTTTATTTTTCACCGAGTCACCAAAATCTCAAGAATGGTCATGTTCACAAACACCATAAAATTTGTTGACATAAGACAGCATCAAAACACTGTAATTTGTTGACATAAGACAACATCAAAACACTGTAAAATTTGATGAATTACAAACATAAAAAAAATAGTTTTTAACATAAATTAAAAATATTAACTGTTTCTATTTTAATTTCTCCTTCTCTCTGTGTTTCTCCTGCTTTTTCTTCTACTTTTGTTTTCCAGTTGCAGCATCCACAATGGTTTTGTTAGTAATTTTCATTGCGTTGACTAAGTTGTTAAGACTAACAAACTTCTTGCCACCTTTCACAATTAATGGAGTGCCTTTAAATGAAGTTGTGGTCTGCCATCCACCCTCTTGGATTTGGATTTGGTGAACTAGAATATGTAAGCAATTTTGGTGGGGTTCTGATATTGACACACCACACATTTGAATTATTGAAGTTATTATGCAGCTACAACATCATAACAATTAAATAAATAAAGGACCACAACAATTGATACATAAATGTTATGAAAATTAAAGGTAAATCTTACTGATGTGCTCCCACTATATATCCTTAGTGGTATACATAGCCCAACTGGTGTAACTTCACCCTAAAATTAATTTAACAACCACACTGTTGGGTCATGATATTTCTCCTCTTCGAAATTAGAAAGTAAGTTAGAACTTTACTTATTAAATTAATCCATCGCCTTTCATTATTTAACCTCGAAAGTCACCTGGCTTAATCCATATTACTTATTTAATCCTATAAGACCGGCCTGCTTCATTAGATTAACCCATCATATCATTTAATATCTATTACTTTGACTTGAATGATGAAAAGCGTGACAATTGACTAAGACACCGTCATGCATTAATGCGGATGAAAATATAATGTACGTGGCAGATAAACAAAATGACCAAAGATAGTGAGTAGATCAGCAGCGGTGGCGGCGGGAGGCCCCATCGATCATCGTAAACATGTATGTCGTAGTGTAGTGGGTGGCATCAGAAGCGGGAAAAAAAGTATCACCTATCAACCAAGTCTTCACAAATAAAAGTGACGCGTTCTCATACACATTCATATTTCACATATACACACCACTGAGGATTATTATCTCTCTCAATACACTAGACATTACATCCTCCATTTGTTAACCTTGTGAACACGATATCTCGACTCTCACGCTTTGGCTATCCCCCATGTGGTCCGTAAAATCGAGCTTGTGGTGTTTATCGTGTTTCTTCGCGCGATCGAGCGTTTTCTACGCGATTGGACGTCAAGTAGATCTTGGCGTTAACACACACCATAAATGACCTAATTGTTAAGAAATTTTCCAAACATATATAAATGCACATCACAAATATTAACATGACTTACTTCATCTGAACTTTGCCTAGGTAGTTGCAAGCCACCAACTGATGACCTGTTAACCACAGCAGCAGTCTTTCTATGTACATGTGACATAAATTAAAAAAACACAAGTCATTCATTAAATTTATTAGTCATTGTTGAAAATAATGAAGGATGGATGTTCTCCACACTTACATTCTTTACCCTTTTTTCAAAGGTTGGAACTGAGATGATGGGCTCAGAAATAGTTGGGACTTAGAGGATTGACTCACTAGTGGGCTAGCTAACTCAAAGTCTTGAGTCTTAACTTCTGGCTGGGCCTGAATTTCAACCATATTGTCATTCTTGTGTTTCCTAACATTATGACCAACTTGTTTTTTACATTTTTTAAATCAAAAATGTAAATATACCAAGATCGTTTTCAATTTTTGTAGAATCCTAGACTGCTGAAAAAAATCGCCTAAAGCCCTATCCTATACTCTTCACTCATTTGGAATTCCAAATATAAATACGTTAACTAATTTTGATTAATTATATATGTGTATAAAATAAAATATATGTATTAAATTCGTAAAAATTAACTAATTTATTGACACGTGTCTATTAATTAATGGTCAGAATGGCGAAAAGGAACATAATATTGTTGTTTTTAAATAGTTAGAGACATTGATTGACGATTACCAATAACAAATTATTTTTTGTCAAAACTTGGGGAACAGTTTTGTCATTAGCCCAATCCTAATATGCCCGAATCAATGTTCTATTTGTTTCGTTGGGACTCGTTGTCACTACCCTTTCTAATCATCTTTAGCCCGAGGATTTCTCGGTTCTTGATTTTCGGACTCATTGGTGGGTGTCGATTTGATCGCCAAGTGCAAAGAGGAAAACGTAAAGACAGAGAAACGAAAGAGTTGAGATTAATCGATTAAAGTTCAACTCGGGGGTGACTCAGCTGACAGATGAAATTCATGATAAACCAAAACTCATTCTAGTTTAACTCACTCATATTGAAAAATCACTATATATTAGGGCTGGTACGTAATGCCCTACGTACAGGGTCTTTGGTCTTTGGTTTTGGCCTTGTCCCGCACGGCACAAATTTGGTAAGAACAACGGTGCACATCCGTATGAAAAATAGAGGGAAAGACCGGAGAGTTTTAAACATGAAAGTAAAGTAACTACTGAAATTTTCAACATATATATATATATATAATGCCGGAGAGAAATCAAATACGGAAAACGGGAAAAGACTAAACAACTACAGTATCAAACTGTTGCAAAAACCGGTGCCAATAATATTAATTGGCGACGGTTAACAGGCTACTGGCGACAGTTTTTCTGCTGTCCGAAAAAAGTCCTTTGTTTTGCACTCCAGTGTTAACCAACCCCGCCTCGTAGTGATGCACTGATGCATGCGGGTTTTGGTTTCACTTTAAAATACAAGTTGATTTTTTTTAAAAGCACAAATTATTTTGAATCAATATTCCAGTCGCTTGAACTATTATTAGTATAATAATAACGTAACATACTATAAAAAGTTAAATAACATGTGTAAATTTTAATTATATTCCCTCCGTCCTCAAAAGTTAACTAAAAGTACAATTAATTTAATCTCTAAAAAACTATACACTACAAGAAAAAGTTAATCGTGATCACTTATCGGCTGATCATGACGGTCATAGATATCCATCAATGACCGCGTCATGATCGTCACCGATAATAATCGCACAAATTCAAAGTCGCTTTCGATGCACATCACCACTACTATTAGCGTGCAACGCATATATGTGGCCATATATGAAATAATCGAAATGACAAATCCGGTCAGCTAATTTTAGTCGACATGGTCCAGGACCAAAGTGACGTGGTCCACATGGCGTGACGGCAAATTAATTTGGACCGGGATCATTATCACGATATGGAAAAAAATAAAAAACATATTTTTGCTGTTTTGCAGAATTACCAAAAACCTGTACCTATTTTGTACCTACTTTATCCCAACAACAACATACACAACAATATAAATATCCATCGTCCGCCAACACATGCACGTGTTTAATCTAAAGCAGGTACGTCAAGCATCATCGCCTCCTTGATCACCCTGTAATTAACAAAATAATAAAACAAGTTACAAATATATACTATGTAAGACCCCAACTTATTATTAATGAAATTTAATTTTCTCTATTTATTATTTTGAAATAGTAAGGGTTGATTTGATTAATGTGGACAGTTAGGGGTAAAATACGCAAATATTTCAAAATAAGCAAGTGGTTATAAAATATTCATTGTTGTCGGGGAATATTCGTTTGGTCGTGGAATATTCGATCTTTGTTGGGAATATTAAATGCACTGACAAGCGACCATGTGTGGGCCCATAACGGAAAGCGATTGGATGAAGAAAGCGACAAATATAAGTTGTTTAAAAATAATAATAAAGTTATTATTCACAGTTAATCTTGTTAAAATACTCTGGTGGGTTAAAACACACGAAGCACAGATTGTACCAATTATTGATTCTTACGTAAGAAGGCACTACTTTCAATAATGGTTACGATAATTCTTGTTAAGTATTTTATTGATTTAATAATTCTTTGCGTTGATATTTTATATTCTTTGTTGTTTGATAATTGTCATTACACGATTTTTCATTATCGAAGAAATAATTCATATTATCTGAATAATATTATTAGATAACATTATTGGCAATGTCTAGAAAGTTACATCTAAGGAGAGGTTTGGTCACCTAATTGCGCCACTTGGAGAAGGAGAAATTCTTATTGGAAAGCCCTCTTTCACGAAAACTTCACGGTTATCGATATTGTGATTACAGAATATTATTTGTGAATAATTAATTATTGATTCATATGATGAGAAAAATATTGATTTTATGTGGATATAGATGGAGAAAATTTTAATGTGACAATTGTTGAAAATTGAAATTTTATCTTTTCTAATAAAATAATTCATTTATATATATTATTATATTTTAATAATATAATAATGGTGATATTTTACAACGAATGTGGGATATATGAGTATACGAGGAGGAAGAGTATTTTTGTTGCAATAAATGTTTAAAACATGTTAAACATGTCGGTGGACCCCATTTATTGACTGAAATTTGATTATAGCCTGTAAAATCGTCCGTTTGTGGATTTTGGTCAATTTTTGTTTGGAATTTGGAAAAACTTTCTTCTGCAAAGTTGTAGAGAATTGAATTTCCTATAAAAATTCGCGAGTTTCGAATTTTCTGACAAAAGGGCTATTTATTGTGAATTATTGAAGTTAGGAGTTAAAATAATTTGATTTTGGAAGTTTTAATTGTTTAAAATAACAAAAACGTTTTTGTGGTTGGTTGGTAGGCACATGTGTTGAAAAATATGCTGAAATCAAATTTCCAAGTTTATGTATGATTTATATAAATTTATTAATATTTTATTTAATTTTACTAACTTTGGTGTTCTAAGCGATTTCCTATAAATAAGGTCTTAGGTTAGAATTGAAAATCACACCGTAAATGAAGTTTTCTCTCTATATTATCGGCGTATTCTTGTGAGTATTTTGAGTATACTTTGAGTATTGCTATACTGGTGCAAGTTCAAGTCATAGCCTTTATATCAGGTGTTTCAAATTTAGAAATCTTGATCTTTCGAGGTAAAGGATATTTTTTTTAATGATATTATTTATTCTAATATCATGATGTCAAGTATTGATCTAAACTTTTTAATCAAATTTGGAACTTTTAGTTAATAAAGAGTTCTTATTCACGTATCGACCTTTATTCACGTATCTGATCTTATTCACTTAATACTCTGGGACTTTATTCATCGAAAAATTAAAATTTTCCTTTTCGTCCAAAATATCTATTCGGATACTAGCTTTGATTGTATCCATGTTTTGATCATCTCTTGAATTTTACAACACTATGATTATTTTTGAGGTATTTTTGGACATGGATAAAATAAAAATACGAATCCTTAATCCTTAATCCTTGTCATTTTGTTTCTTTTGGATTCGTTTCTTTAAAAATATTTTTCATCATCTTCGGTCTTAAATGATGATATTATTGAATATCTTTGGCTCAGTAGTGTAACGACCCCAAAATAGGTCCATTCCATCCAACCCATTCTCGAGTCGCCAAATATATAGGTGCGGAAAATAACTACAACTTTATTACAACAATTGTCGTGCAAAATACAACAACACATATCTCTTGTGAGTTTGGATACAAATATATACCAAGCCTAGAAGTACGTCACAATGACACCTTACATAAAGGTATAGTCAAAAACTGTTTTAGAAATTAGAATCTTTGGGAAGTGCTCAAGAAACCTTCGTATACATGGGAGGCCATGCTTTTTGGGTTATGGTAGATATCATATGGCCACGAATTATCCTTGGTTGATTGATAGACCCCAAAGAAAAAGCGAGAAGATTACTATCATATTCTTCCCAATGGTGAGTCTTTCCTTGACATATCATTATCTCCACTGTCTCTAATTGGGTATTATACTCCAAACAAACACCAAGATTATATAGGTAGTGCTTGTAAATATACTTTCGTGAAGTGGATGTGCACAACCTTGTCTTATGATAACACGAGTTTGTATGTCATTAGACATCTTGTATGATAGTGGCAAAACACCCTTCCAAAGTTAAATTCACCTCACCCTCAACATCTATAGACCACCACTCTATTCCTCGTTATCCCCGCTTTCGACCCAAATTACACTTTTATTACACGAAAGGAATTGTGAAACAAAAGGGTGAGCACTGACTAGCTCGATAAAGAATATTATGACTAAAGATAAATAAATTATCAATAGTCTTCATCGGTAATGAATCGGAGATTTAGAACATATGGTAGATGATAAAACTTTTCAACCATAGTTACGGTGAACGAAAGCGATCCATTAAAAGAGTCGAATAGACTATAAAGTCTATTGTCTTCTCCATGTTAAAAGTCCACCACAAATATTTTATCCTGTAACATCAATCAACGGTTCCTTTCCACAATCATATGAATAACTCATAATCATAATTGTGATTCTAAATTCCTCTTCTCATCCGGACGAAGATAATTTTCATCACACATCTTTACACGAAACATCAAATATCATGGTTATACCAAATCACAGGTTCCTCGCTCATAATCATACTAATAAATTCATCTTTTTGCACGCGTCAAAAGATATTCATCAACAGTTCATCTTTACACTACGGTAAAGATATTCAACAACGAGTCATCTTTGCATTACGAGCCAAAGATATTCATCAATAATTCATTACAAAGCTAAAGATATTCAACAACGGTCATCTTTGCATTCTGAGCAAAAGATATTCATCAATAATTCATCTTTGCACTACAAAGCAAAAGATATTCAACAACAGTCATCTTTGCATTACAAGCAAAAGATATTCATCAATAATTCATCTTTGCACTACTGGTACTAAAGATATTCAACAACAAGTCGTCTCTTTGCATTACGAAGCAAAAGATATTCATCAATAATTCATCTTTTGCCTTCTGAAGCTAAAGATATTCAACAACAGTCATCTTTGCATTCTGAGCCAAAGATATTCATCAATAATTCATCTTTGCACTACTGAAGCAAAGATATTCAACAACGGTCATCTTTGCTGCACGAGCCAAAGATATTCATATATCAAAGAAATACATAATCATTTGGAAGTTATATAACAATAATTATAACCATGTTGATCAATCCACCTTTGCACTTAAGCTAAAAATATTCAATTGTAAATTCATTGGTCATGATCATACCAGGTCCAACAATTCAACTTTTGCACTTTCTTGGCCAAAGAGAACCTATGGTCACGATCATATCAATAATCTACCCATCTTTACACTCAAGTCAAAGAAATATATCATCATTAGGGTTATAAGAATGTTATATAAAAATAATATAATCAAAACATGGTTTTAATTTCAAAGTAAGATTCATAAATCAACGATAATTTGGTCGAGAAAGAAACCAATTTGTTGTGAATAGTACCCGTGTTAAATACATAGTCCGTATATCGTGCGTAGTAACCTCGACACGAAAAGATAAAGTTTCATAATAAAATTCATATCCATATTTATAACACCTTAATCCAAATGTTATAAATCACTAGAAATCTCATAATCTAATATTATCAATATTATAATAATATTTTAATCATTTCTTAAACTTATAAACAATTTAATTAAATTGTTTACACTTTACTAATTAATGCATTTAATCATCATAAAATGCCAAACTCATAAGATTTCATCATCATTAACCAAAACCCTCATAAAAATCTGCATATATCTCATATATGATTCTCAAAACCAATAAATCATATTTTCCAATTTTCTTACTTCACATAACATATTTAATTCATTTACTCATAACTAGAACATTTTCATGAAAAATACCAAATCATTTCTAAAAATATTTCTTTTACGGGATTTAGTATAAAATAGTCCCATATTGAACATATATTTTTCTCGAAATTTTAAAAATTCATTTACTATTTTTCATATATGACTAAAACCACCGAATATTTAAACATTTATCATAAATTATACTTTTATCCAAAAATTCGAAATTCACAGAGTACACCGATATTATATAGATGTACTCTCAATAAAAATTTCATCAATTTTGGAGTTAACCGCATGAGGAGTTATAAATAGTTACTTTTAAAATAGTCTTTTCTCATAAAATCCATAACTCCTAATCTATACATCCAAAAATACCTCAAAATAATCATAGTGGTGTAAAATTCGAATGATCAAAACATGGATACAATCAAAACTAGTATCCGAGAATAGATATTTTAAGACGAAAAGAAAAATTTTTATTTTTAGGTGAATAGTCTTAGTATTAAATGAATAGTCTTAGATATCGTGAATAAGTCTTGAGTATCGTGAATAGTAACTCAAACACCAAAAGATAGAAATTCCACAAAAAAAAATCTTCACACTTCATTAATAGTACTCGTGAATAGTAACTTTCGTGAATAGTAACTCATGAATAGTAACTTCGTGAATAGTAACTCGTGAATAAATAACCCCAACATGAAAAAATTCCAAATTTGATAAAAAGTTCCAACCAATATTTCAAAGATAATGATATTGAAGAAATAATATCATTTGAGAAGAAAATAACATCCCTTACCTAAAAGAATCGATTACTTGGGAAGGAAAGATCGGAAGTGATCTTTGAATGAAACTTATCTTGAACAATGAACTCTCAAAGTATCTAAATACTCACAAAATATGCTCAATAATATAGAGAGAGAAGAGAAAACTTTGTTTACGGTGTGATTTTCAATTCTAACTTAGCCCTCTATTTATAGGAAAATGTTAGCCAAGGCAAGCGGACTTGACTGACACCTTTACGATGGCTTTACCTGCTACTATTGCCACCCACCACATTTGAAATAAAATTCAGCACATTTTTTCACCAACCACAAGTGGGGCCCACTCAATTCTAGAATTTTCCACCAAAATCAATTATAACCCTACTTTCCGAATCAAACACCTCTTAAAATTTATAAAAAATCATTCGTTCATTTTTAACGGTTCAAAATTTGTAGACATATACTCAACTTATATATGTATAACATATCCAAAAATCGCAACGATCCAACGGTCAGATTAAAAATTATAACTCACGCAATATATCGTAAAAATACTGATTTGATTTTTAATACCTCCATTCCGACAAAAATACTGATAAAACACCTCAACATTAAATCCTTCAATTATAACCACATATAATAAATAAATCCATCATTTATATCCATATCAAATAAATATTTTCTTATCATATAAATCAATAATTAATTATTCCCAAATAATATTACAGAATCACAATTATGACAACCAGGCAGTTCCCAGGAAAGAGGGGGCTTTCCAATAAGGATCTCTCCTTACTGGCGCGCAATTAGGTGACCAAACCTCTCCTTAGACAGAACTTTCTAGACATTGCCAATAATGTTATCTAATAATATTATTCAAATAATATGAATTATTGATCTGATAATGGAAAATCTTTGTGCGGTGACAATTATTAAAACAACAATAATATAAAATACCAACGCAAAGAATTATTGAATCAATAAAATAAAATATCTGAGCGATAATTCTTGTAACAATTATTGAGTAGTGCCTTCTTATGTAAGGATCAAAAAATCACATGTAAAAACCGGTAATAACTACTTTGTGCAACACGCGTATTATTATCAGATTTTAACCATCGGGTATTCCAACAATGTTAACTTGATTCACGATTACGCCCGTTATTTATAAAAACTTAATTTTATCGTTTTTCTTCATCCGCCGGTTATTACATTATGGGGCCCACAAATGGTCATACCTTGCGTCGCATTTAATATTCCCTGACGGAAAGAATATTCCACGACCAAACGAATATTCCCCAACAACAATGAATATTTTATAACCACTTGTGTATTTTGAAAAAAATTTATATATCACCCTTAACTATAACTTTTATCAATTTAACCATTTACTGAATAGTAATTATAAGAAAAATTGAATACTTTTATTTCATAAAATTCGGGGTCTTACATGTAGTGCAAAGATGAATGATTTCTGATTAATATCTTTGGCCCGTAGTGCAAAGATGAACAGGTGTTTAGATGAACATGACCAATCGATGAATATCTTTGGCTGCAGTAGTGCAAAGATGAATATTTGATTCGGATGTATATTGATTGATGTTACGGGGATAAAAGATGAGCGATGAACTTTTAAATTCATACATAGAAGATAGTAGTTTGCATTCTCTCACGTAACTCTTCTAATGAATTATTATTTTCATTGCGAATATTGATTTAAAAACTTGTTGTCTATTGTATTCTATTAGATTTTTCCTTGTTGAAGACTAATGATAATTTGTTGTATATTATCTTAGTCATAATATTCTTCTTGGGGCTAGTTGAGCTCACCTTTTTCTTTTTGTTCCATTTTTCTTCTCGAGAGACGAGAATATAAGCGAAATACGAGTCTGGGGTATGGAATGAAGGTTCTAGAGAGAGTTGTTTAGTAGTCCTCACCATTTTTGTTAAATAATGTATCAATAAATGTGATGAGAATTTATTTGAGTATAGATATTATCTAGAAGATAATATTTGTATTCAAACTCACAGTTTTACTGTTGTAATAATAAAGTTGTAGTTGTTTCTGTACCATGTATTGACAACTCAGAATGGGTGATGTATACCTATTTTGGGGGCGTCACATACTAACTATGTTAATATTGGTATATTACGACAATATATACAACAAATTAATTTTATACCTCGTTGTCATCCCCGTGTTGTGATATTCTTTGCTGCCGCCATCGCTTGACTAACTCCTCGGACTCGGATCCCCAGGATGCACCGCTTAGTATCTTCAAAAGATCGCGATCTCGACATATAGCTCTCACACAGTCAGCTGGAGCCCATATGGCCTGGGTGCACCACCAGGGGCTATGCTCGTGCATGTAATCTTCTCCCTGGCCTGGATGGTCGATCTCGGCATTGTGAAGGGCCTTTTGTCTTTCTTTATTCAACTTATCTTTGGTGCGGACCATGACCGCACTTCGCCTTAAAAATAATGTACAGTATCACTTTGAAGCACAATAAGTCCTCCCATCTATACCGTTTCTGCAAATAAAACAACAATAATAATATTACTAAATAATTATCCTTTGAATATTATATTAATATTATCTCATCATAATTAAAAAACATACCAAATTTCGCCAAAACAAAGATCCTTGTAGGCGATAAGTGTGCTTCTCCCACGTAATCACAAATCAGAGCCAATTACGTAAACACAACGTGATATGCACTTGGCGATTTTATTATCTGAAAAATCACTATAATATACAACATCAATTAGCATATATTAAAGCAATTTACATCTAAGTTATAATACTTATGAACATTTTCAAACTTATACTTATAATACTTAAAAAAAATCGCCAAAGTCTCCCTACAATATGGACTAGCCACGTGTGACGACATGCATATATGGACATTTCTAGGCACCCAAGACATAAAACCAATATAATATCAATCAAAACATTACCAATATACAATAAATGGAATCTTAAATGCTTATATAAAATTGATATATGAGGGACGTACGTGCTATTCGGAGGAAGGCGAATCTGAATAAGAATCCGATCATCCGAATTAGTAGGGGCCTTGGGCACATGATTAGGCCCCTACCCAATGCCGCTTTTTTTACTATACCGCTTGGAAGCCATATGTATATTACAAATTTCAAGATGTTATTATGAGTCATATTTGATTACATGTATATATGACAATAAACATGATAGTGATATAAACATGTATATATATGAATATAAAATGACAATAAACAAAAGTTGCATTTAAATAGTTTAGTACATAAACATGACAGTGATATAAACATGTATATATATGAATATAAAATGACAATAAACAAAAGTTGCATTTAAATAGTTTAGTACATAAACATGACAATGATATAAAAAACATGGGCAAAAAGAACTTTTTTACCACTGTGGTTATAGTGTTTTAAGCAATTAGCCACTATTAGCCATTGTGCTTTTAAAATATTCAATTAGCCCATTGAACTTTTTAAAAATGTGCAATCAACCCATTCCGTCCAATTTGAGTAACAGACGTTAAAAAATCTGCTTGGGTTGCTTACGTGGCGTTTTGAAAAAAAATAAAAATGTCGTATATTCTTTCTTGTTGGCTTTTTATTTTAAAATTAATTCAAATAATAAAATAATATTAAAACTTTTTAATAAATAAACATAAAAAAAACAATATATTTTCTTTCTTTTAATAATTATTTTTATTTTAAAATTAATACTAATATATATGGAGATTGGAGAGGCAAAGCAAAAATGGATGAAACAATGAAGTAGCGACCATGTGGAATCTCGAATGGTCAAATTGAAGAGAGAAAACCAAGAAGTATGAAGGTCGCCACGGAAAAGCGCCTCTTACATAAATATATATGGAGATTGGAGAGGCAAAGAAAAAATATATATTAGTATTATTTTTTATAATTTATTCGCTTCCTTTCTTTTAATGTTCTCTTGTTCATCTTCTCCACGAGGAATGGCCGAGACCTTTACATTCATATTCTCTGTTCATCTTTTCCTTTCTATATCTCACAATGACGCGTGAGAGAATCGGTTTGAGATTATCAATCAACTGCTTTCCATTTGATTATCAACTCCATTTGAGATTATCAATCCATTTGAGATTCGGACTCCATCGGGTGGAATATGAATATGAAATTCCAGATCTGTAAACTGCTTTCTATTTAAGATTAGATTCCAATTTGTTGTACACTATGTACAAAGATTTAAGATTATGAAACTTTCCCATGATTTTTTGAGGAATTTCTTTTTGATTTGATTTGGTTGAGTTTGGATTTGGGGATTTGAATGAGAGATTTGGTATTTGGGGGATTTGGGATCTTGTTGGAGGAGAGAGGGGATGATCAGATAGAAGATTTGGTATTTTAATTATTTGAATTATTTAGAATTAAAATAATTAAAAGAAAGGAAAAGAGTTAAAAAAAAAGAAAAAATTATAAAAAAATAATGAGGTTTTGATTGCATAATTATTTTTAATTTTTATGTCATTTGTTTAACTAATTTTTGCTAATTGTATCAAACTTTCTATTTTATGTTAATAATGTACTTATCTTTTTTATATCATTAAAATATATATATTTGTATTAAATTTTAAAATAAAATAATTATTAAAAGAAAAAAAAAGAGATTGTTTTTTTTATGTTTAGTTATTAAAATGATTTAATATTATTTTATTATTTGAAATTAATTTTAAAATAAAAAAGCCGATAAGCAAATACACGTCATTTTATTTTTTTCAAAACGCCTAATAATGAACCCAAGCAGATTTTTTAACGTCACATACTCAAATTGACGAAATGGGTTGATTGCACATTTTAAAAAGTTCAGGTGGGCTAATTGAATTTTTAAAAGCACAGTGGCTAATTGCTTAAAACACTATAACCACAAATGGTGAAAAAGTATTTTTGCCAAAAAATATGTAATGCTAAACATACATTTCATTTGTTCAAGTGTCGATGTACGATTCGAGAATCATCTTGTATCGTGTTTGCAGATTCATAACCATCATCTACTTGATTCAGATGTCCGATTCAATTGATAACTCTTTCTCCTCGATGTCAATGTCATCCGACACACAAGTATTGACTCAGGATCTAATTCATGTGGTTCATCTCCACCATCTAACCGGATTACTTCATTGTCGTCCTCCACATTTATTATAGTTTGACTATAGAAGCATCTGCTCTTGGTAAATCTCCCCATCAACTAATTCTACACGACTACGGCAGCGGAGTATGAATTCTACAACTTGACAATCTGTGGGTGGTCTATCCCTTTTCTAATAGGATTTTGGGAGTGTAGTATACTTGTCTATTTGAGTTGGTAAAACAAACAGCAGTTATTTTAGAGTACGCAGACCTATAGAGGTCAATATCGGCGATTTCATGTCTCATCGACACATATCCATTTTTCTCGAATCAAACCAACGGCACTTGAACAAGTGAATATGACCCCGTCGTGCCGCTTGTCAGACGACAACTCTACGATTTCCTCCAACTCCCCATAAAAGGCACGACCAAGCTCATTGTAACAATCTCCTTCGGACACACACCTCGAGTTCGTTGTTCTTTTCTGGCGCCCATATGCCTTTATGTGAAATTCACAACCATTTATTTTATAACCATTCATGGTGACTTGGTCCTATGCGGTCCCATAGCTAGGACTTGTACATTAAGCGTAATCGTGATCCCTCGGTCAAAGCTTCTACAAAAACTCCATCTTATTAAATGAAGTCATAGTTAACATGGGTGTGTATATATATATAAATATAAATATATATATATATATATATATATATATATATATATATACGTGCTTAAAATTGAACTTACTTTGTCCTTTAGCCAAAGTGCAAATTTTTATCCCGATTGATTTGAATATCTTTATCGGTTATCTTAGGGATGCTTCACTTTTAACTCGTCATCATACAATCTATACCATGTTATAAACATTAACATATTGGAATAAATTTTAACTTAAAAGATAAATTATCAAGTTTACATGTGTACCTCACAAATTAAATCGATCTCCCAAAGCAATTAAGAAGAATGTAAGTATATGCGACATGTAACTCTTGCTTCGAGAGAGAATATCGCTTCCCTTTTCCATAAGTGCGGCCGATAGACCAAATACAAAGAGCCAAGCCATTTAGTTCAACATTTCCCCATCATCATGTCTCGATACTCGATTGGCCTTTATCAAGACTTCGTCCAAAAAATAGTCTCAGAGACAAACGTAGATATCTCATTGAAATCAGATGCCTCACATATCGACCCCCTCGACATAAGCTCTATTCTTCACCTTCCTCTTAAGGTTTTCCATCACCCTCTCGAAAGGGTACATCCATCTATATTGAATGGACCCCAACACGAGCTTCATAGGGAAGATGGATTTGCAAATGCTCCAATGGAGTCAAAAAAATCGGTGAGAATATTTTTCCGGTTTGCGTGATTTCTATGATGTTCTTCTCAAAATCGTACATGTCCTTCTCATTTAATGATTTTGAACATAAGTCTTTGAAGAAACGACAAAGATCCGTCAAAGCATCCCATATTGGTTTATCAAGAATCTTAAAATGTTATAGGCATGAGTCTCTCCATGAACCCATGATGATCGGTCATGACTCTTCATCCTTGCAATTTCCACCCCTAACACACCTACGATGTTTGGCGCATATCCATCCGGTAGTTTGGAGACTTAACCCATGTGCACACATCTTCAACTTGCTTTTTGGATAATTTGTACCTTGCATGCGGTTTGACAATCTTACCATTAGGAGATTCATAAAGCTCTAATCCAGGACGCTTACAAATATCTTTCATGTCCAAACGTGCCTTATCATTGTCTTTTGTCTTCCCCATAACATTCATCACAGTGTTAAACACATTGTCAAACACATTCTTCTCAATATGCATCACATCTAGATTATGACGAATCAAATTTATAGACCAATAAGAAAGTTCCCAAAAGATGCTTCTCCGAACCCAGTTATGAGATTCGCCAAACCCATTGATTATGTTTGTGGCATCAACCTTACCAAATGGGATAACTGGAAATCTCATCACACGATCTCGCATCTCCGTTCCTGACAATCGTGGTTCATGCATATCATTGTCTACTTTTGTGACGCCCCCAAAATAGGTCCATTCCATCCAACCTATTCTGAGTCGCCAAATACATGGTACAGAAATAACTACAACTTTATTATTACAACATATAAACTGTGAGTTTAAATACAGATATTGCCATCTAGACAATATCCACATGCAAATAAATCCCCATCATAATTATTGATACATTATTTTACAAAAATGGTGAGGACTACTAAACAACTCTCTCTAGAACCTTCATTCCATACCTCGACTAAGTACTTTCGCTACATTCTCGCCTCCCGAGAAGAAAAATGGAACAACAAGGAAAAGGGTGAGCTCAACTAGCCCGATAAAGAATATTATGACTAAGATAATATACAACAAATTATCGTTAGTCTTCAACGAGAAAAAATCTAATAGAATCTGATAGACAACCGGTTTTAAATCAACAATTGCGGTGGAAACAACAATTCATTAGAAGAGTTAAGTAGAGAATGCTAACTACTATCTTCTATATATGAATTTAAAAGTTCATCGTCGATATTTTATCCTCAGTAACATCAATCAATATATATCCGGAATCAAATATTCATCTTTACACTACAGGGCAAAGATATTCATCGATTAATCATGTTCATCTAAACACTGTTCATCTTTTTGCACTACGGGCGAAAGATATTCATCGAAATCATTCATTTTGCACTACGAGCCAAAGATATTCAATAATATCATCATTTAAGGCGAGGATGATGAAAAATATTTTAAAGGAAGCGAATCCGGTGAAACAAAAGAACAAATATTAAGGATTCGTATTTTAAATAATCCAAGTTCAAAAATACTTCATAAGTAATCGAGTGGAGTAAAATTCAAGAATGATCAAAATATGGATACAATCAAAGCTAGTATCCATAATAGATATTTTGGACAAAAGAAGAAATTTTATTTTTTGAATTGAATAGTCTTGAGTATTAAGTGAATAGTCTTGATATCGTGAATAAGAATCAGACACCAAAAGATAGAAATTTCACAAAAAAAATATCTTCACGCTTAGTACTCGTGAATAGTAACTCATAAATAAGAACTCATGAATAAGTAATCTCGACATGAAAAAGTTCCAAATTTGATAAAATTTCCAACCAATATTTTGGCATAATGATATTGAAGAAATAATATCATTTTCGAATAAAATAACATCCACTTACCTCGAAAAGACAAGTTACTAGTTGAAACACCTGGATATAGGCCATGACTTGAACTTTCAGCATCATAAAGCAATACTAAAAGTATACTCAAAATACTCACAAGAATACGCTCGATAATATAGAGAGAAAACTTCGAGTTTACGGTGTGATTTTCAATTCTAACCTAAGCATCCTATTTATAGGAAAATCTTTAGAACACCAAAATGTAAAATTTAAAAATTAATATTATTTATTTTCCACATCTTCCCACGCATCCATGAATCTGAACTCAAATACATCCTAACACATGTTAAATGAGTCCCAAAAATGTAAAAATGTTTTTCTAATTTAAAATAATTTAAACTTCCAAAAATCAATTATTTGAACTTGAACTTCAATAATTCATAATAAATAGCCCTTTTATCGGAAAATTCGAATCTCGAGACTTTTTATAGGAAATTCAATTCTCTACAACTTTGCGGAAGAAAGTTTTTCCAAATTCCAAATGCGAAATTGACCAAAATCCACAAAGCAGGCGATTTTACAAGCTATAATCAAATTTCGATCGAGAAATGGGATCCAATGACACAAAAACATGTGTTAATCATTTAATGCCACAAAATACTCTTCCTCCTAATATACTCACATATTGCACATTCATTATAAAAATATCACCGTTAATATATTATTAAAATAATATATTTAAATAAATTATTTTATCGAGAAAAAGATAAAATATTAATTTTCAACAATTGACACATTAAAAATTTTTCTCCATCTATATCCACATAAAATTAATATTTTCTCATCACATAAATCAATAATTAATTATTCACAAATAATATTACTGAGAATCAAGATCTTGTGACCAAAGGTAGTTCTCGGGAAGAGGGCTTTCCAATAAAGATTTCTCTTCTTTGGCCATGATTAGGTGACCAAACCTCTCCTTGGGCGAGAACTTTCTAGACATTGCCAATAATATTTTCTAATAATATTATTCGGATAATATGAATTATTAGCTTCGATAATGGAAAATCTTGTGTAATGACAATTTATTGAAACAACAAGAATATAAAATATCAATCAAAGAATTATTGAATCAATAAAATAAAATCTTGAATAGTAATTCTTCGTAACAATTATTGAGTAGTGCCTTCTTACGTAAGAATCAATAATTGGTGCAATCTGGTGCTCTTCTTGTTCAACAACGCATATTAGTGTGTTTTTAACCAAGGGTATTCCAACAAGATAATAGCAATAACTACTACTGTTATTTATAAACAACTTATATTTGTCATTTTCTTCATCCAATTGCTTTTCCGTTATGGGGCCCACAAAATCAAGGCCAGGTAAATCATTTAATATTCCCCGAAGCGATCTGAATATTCCACGACCAAACGAATATTCCCGACGATAGTGAATATTTTATAACCACTTGCTTATTCAAATATTTGCGTATTTTACCCATAACTATCCACATTAATCAAATCAACCCTTACTATTTCAAAATAATAAATAGAGGAAAATAAATTTCATTTATTAATAATTTGGGGTCTTACAACTTTCCCTTTCCTGAAGTGTTCTCTATTTCTTCGAAACGGGTGATCTACCGGTAAGCATATGATTATAACATTTAAGCAAACTTGTAAGCATATGACTAGAGCATACTAGCCAGTAAGCATATGACTTGAGAATACTAGTAAGCACATAAAGAGCTCGTTAATATTATAAATGTTCGCAACTACCCGACCAATAAATTTTTTTTGCCAGAGTCTCCCTTATAATATGGACTAGCCACATGCACGACGGCATGTATATAAGGTGAATTCTAGACACCCAAGACACAAACCAAGAGAAATATACAAATTCTCAATATAATAAGACCAAAATAATAACGATTGAATGCAAATTAAAGCAGTAAAAAGTTCAGGAGTATACTAAAAATTCAGAGTTCCAAAAACTCGCGCTTTCATTTTTGCAAGCTTCTATCTTTACTTTACACATGGCCTTGATAATTAACTTACTTCTGATTAGGGCACTTATCTCTTAGTTCTTTATTCCATTGGAATGTGTGGTTGTTTATTTTCTGAAATGATCACTAAATACATTGAAGATCATTTCATTCATTCCTCAATTAAATTTATTCAACCTAAACGGAATAGAGATGCCATCTTTTGGGGATACTGATTTTAAGCTGTTCAAAATGGGCAGGTGGTCTAATTGAGCAGTTTATCAAAATTAGTTGTATTTTTATTGTAAGACCCCAACTTTTATGAATAAAAATGAATTTTCTATAAATATCATTTTTGAATATTATGTAATAAATTTGATATAATGTTATAGTTGTGGGTAATATTTATAAATTTTACAAAGTACGCAAGTTGTTATATAATATTCGATTGGTCGGGGGAATATTAAATGCGACAACACAATCATTAGTGGACCCCACAAATGTAATTATTATTTGGATTGAAAAAACAACAAAAATATTTTTATGAAAATAACGACGGAAGTTTCACCGGTTAATCTTTGTTGAACTACTCGGTAGTAAAGAAATACTGATGTCTGGCGTGGTTGCATAAGTAGCATCTGATATTGATTATTAATGCTTATGTGAGAAGTCACTTAGTTTGATTCAATTATTATCGATATTTTATATGTTATTAAATCAATAATTGAGATGACGAAGTTGTTAATATTATTATTTGCATTATTAACGATGTCTAGAAGTTACGCGAGGAGAGGTTTGGTCACCTAATTGCGGCGCCATAGGAGAAATCCTTATTGGAAAGCCCCCTTTTTTCCTAAACGACACGGTTGATTAATAGTGTGAATAATAATAATGATGATGACGTTTTGTTTTTATTCATATTATTAACTTAATAAAATGAAAAACTTTTTATATAAAAATGTAGAATACTTTTATAAAGTTATTTGTTTTATTAGGCTAATAAGTAAAATCTTTTTATATAAAACATAATACTTTTATAAAGTTATACATTTTTATTAGACAATAATTAGAATATATTATATTTTATTATGCATAGTGTTTGCATGGTGCTTGCAGATAGTGTTTGCGTAGTAAAATCTTTTTAAAAGTTATTTGTTTTATTAGATTATAAATAGAATATATTATATTTTATTTAAAAGATTTTGCTTTAAATATGGATAGTCCGATTAAAGTAAATCAATACGGACCGTTCATGAATTGGTTACTATTCATTCCATTCTTCATAAATAGAAGCTCATTCCTTCATTATTTCTTACGAATTCAATTGAAACTCTAGAGAGAAACTATAGAGAGAAACTATAGAGAGAAAGAAGAAAAGTATTTTTACTACTTCACTACTCCGATATCAAGTTTCTTTTACTATAAGGGTATTATTTCTTTTATATTCATCAAGAGAACTTCTATTATTCCATCTTTATTATTACATTGGAATAACTTTGTATCTGTGAACTACCCTATACTTGGTGAAATTCTTACGTATTCTATTCTTTATTATTCATTGGAATATCACATCATGCATACTTTCTGTGGGACTGGTTCCGCTCTTTATTATTATGTTAGAACATCCTGTTGGTGTGAATTTCACCGACTGGTTCCGCTCGTTTAGTATTCCATTGGAATAACTCGCCTCTATCTAAAAGTACCGTGCATGCATGGTGATTTCTGTTGTATTCCATTCTTTATTATTACATTGGAATATCGTATGATTGCATATTACGCCTGACTTGGTTCCGTTATTTATTATTCTGATGGAATAACGTGTCTATGCGAAGTACCGCATGCATGGTGATTTTTTTTGTTATTCCATTCTTTATTATACTCAGTTGGTTAAAGTTTTGACTTCTAAACTCCATGAAATTAGTGAAATATTCTTGATATTTACGCTTCATCCAGTATCTTTTCATGGAAATATTCTTCTGAGCATTCTTAAATTTTACTCTACAAAGAAGTATCATGTTAAAAATTTAGATGTTATTAGTTCCTGAATAAATTAATTCTTGAACTTGTTTTATTGAACTCTAATATCATTGTCATCATCCTCATGTTTATATTTATTTTTGAAAGTCATCTGTGGCCTGTAGTACATAGATGAACTTGATATGATTATGACCAGGGATTATTCGGTGTAATCATGACCGTAATGTTACAAATGATGTGGTAAAAGTCTTCATTGGCCAAGTGCATTGATGGACCGATTGTTGGCATGATCATGACCATTGATGAATACACAAATAAATATCATTGGCCCGTAGTGCATGGATAATTTGTGGTCGTTGACCCTAATGAATATCCTTGGCCAGTAGTGCGGGGATGATGTGGATTATTTATTAAGTCGAGTCTCAAATGATAAAATGATGAAAACCCTTTTAAATCATAAAAGATAGTAGATTTTATTCTCTACTTGACTCTTTTAATGGATTACATGTTTCATTGCAGCTTAAACTTGATGTCTATTGTATTTTATCGGTTTAACATCTTTGTTGAGGACAAATGATAATTTATTACGCATTATCTTAGTCATAATATTTCTTCTTGGGCTAGTTGAGCTCACCTTTTCTTTCACTTTGTTCTCTTGAGAAATGAGAACGTGGCCGGGACTAGTCGGGGAGCGGAGTGATGGTCCGAGATAGGTGTCTTAGTAGTCCTCACTATTACATTAAATAGTGTGATAATAAATGTAATGAGGACTAAATTGAGTGTGGATATTGTTTAGATGACAATATTTGTATTAAAACTCACAAGACATGTATTTTGTAAGTATTTTACACATTTGTTGTATAATCAAGTTGTATTTGAATTTAGTACCATGTATTTGGCGACTCAAGATGGGTGATGTATACCTATTTTGGGGGCGTCACATTTATAGTTTACATTCCAGATAACTTTTGTTATACAAAAAAAATTCTCCTGTACAATGTAACCATTTTATACAACTGTCCAAATGAATGTTTCGATCAGTTTTCTCTTTATAACTGTCCAAATGTCCAAATCTCAATCCTGATAGCCTAGCGATTAACATAAACTGTCAAATCTCAATCCTTGATTTGTTACGCTTGCAACTGCCATTTTACAGGATGAAATAAAGTAGTTCATTCAGAAATAATACTAAAAAGCCTAGTAAATCAATAAACCAACACCATTTTGGGTAAGGAGGAACAACAGTTGATAAGACTACTAAAATTACCCAGCTGGTATTTTTCAAAATCCTACAAACCATAAAAGGGTCTCTTCCCAAAATCCCTATCTCATGTAAAAATCTACCCAGCTTTACATGTAACCCGACTTCAACAAAATTAACATTTGCATCAAAGATTCAATATTTCAATCACACATTACAAATTAGATACTAAACTCATTCCTCTTATAATACATACCATATAATTTATGTCCAATGTAGGTATTTATGCCTTCATCTATGCACATATAGCAGATACATAATTCCATGCCAAGCAATATGCAAGCAAAAAGCAATGGCGATACACATATGTAAAAAATTAGTTCAGTTAAGAAAATTAGACCCGAAGAAAAGAAAAAAAGTCAACATTCAAACAAAAAGTCAACGCCATTGTCAATTTAAACCAAAATAAAATTAACAAAACACAAAATTCACATTTAAGTAAATTTAGCCCTAAACTGAAGAAACAAAAGGGTTTGTTTTCATCTTCCTTACTTGTCCCTTGTTTATATTAGAATTGAAATTCAATCCACACCCAAATACTTAGAACTGAAATTCAATCCACACCCAAATACAAGTAAATGCCTAATATTTGAGAGACATTATACAGATGAGCATAACTCAAATCCCATTTGGAAATATATATATATATATATATATATATATATATATATATATATAGTGAATTGTAAGTAGAAATTATCGGTATGTATGAGAGAGAGAGAAAATCGTGAGAAATTACCAATTGAAGAGTAATGTGACAACCAATTGAAGGAGTAGCAACACCAATTGCGTGAGCGAGCTCTTCTCTTCTCTTCTCCCCCTTCTCCCTCTTCTCCCTTTCTGTCGCCCTCTTTTTTTTTTTCTTTCTTGCAGTCGATAGAAACGCTGAGCTCTGAATCATTTAAGAAGATCGGTGGCCTTTTTGACCGAATCGCTCATGATCACCATTTTTAATAATGATGGACAATTTCAATGACGCATGCGATCATTGATAAAGATAATCGCAACAAAAAATCGCGTCAGGGTTTCGCACCAAATTTTTGGGAGGGAAATTCATATCAGCGACCGCATCCGTCGCTAATATCTATTAGCGACTAGAATTTATCCCGGTCGCAAATAGCGGTCGCTAACACTATTGTCAGTGACCGGATATGCGGTCGCTGATATTATTGGTCGCAGATAGGCCTTTTTTTGTAGTGATATAGTGAAGGATAATTATATCATTTAGTGAGGTTCGTAATTAGTATAAAAAAAATTAAAGTACTCTTCGCTTTATGAATCTTGTGGGAGCATTATGAAAATATTTAAAAATTTATTGATCACTCTCTTTCCTCTACTTTTGTCTTTTTTAATGCGTAAAATTTGTACTTAATTTACTCATCCTTGTGAGAACAGAGGATGCAATATTACTCTGATTTTAAGAAAATATTCTCATTTGTACGTAGAATTTAAAATTTTCAAAAATATATTTTTGTTAATGCTTTCGCAAAATTATCAAGCTCTTAATTTAGTAATTATGGCTTTAGAGTAGAATTAGATTGTAAAGTTGAGGGAAAAATTGAAATATAAAAAATTGATGAAAAAAGTTGAATATTATATATACAATTTTTTTATTCAACTTTTTTCGATAAAAATTAAAATAATAAATCATAAGAATAAAAATAAACAAAACAAAAATATAGACTCTCGCCAAATTGGTAGTAACTACTTGTTCATGCACCAAATCCTGACATAAGACGTGATGAAACCCACTCACTCGTGATTTTTAGACACTAGACGAATTAGGTTTGATGTTTAAAGAAAGAAAGAAATCCCTAGCTGATATACTATCAGTCTATCATCATCAAATTAGGTTAGATGATAAAATGAATTTATTTGTCATAGTTTAAGGATATGGAACATAATGATTCAAGAAAACCTGATTATGACAGTTTTTGTTAATGAAAATTTCAACAATTTTATTAATTATTTTATCATTTTAGTATTGATTATAATTAAAATTATATCATTTTAAACCATTTCCACAATTAATTGCTTGTGGCACTCACCAAGCTCCACACGGTACCACGTTTGGTTTGTTCGTTTTGGTGAGTTAGAAAAATACGTTTTTGTGATTTTTAAATCTCAAACACATTGCACCAAAATTGATGAGTTGAGTTTGGAGCTTAAAATATATGTTTGTGAGCTAAAATAATTATATTTGAAATAAGCTAATACAATTAAACGAACAAGACGTTTACATTTCAAAAAATCACAAATTAAACATGCACTTAGAGTTATGAAATTAGACGCATGCATTTGTCTCGTTTAAGGATATAAATGAACCGAGTCGAGTTGAGTATTGAGTTGCTCGGATTTAGTTTACAAAATTTATCAAGATAAAATAAGATTTCGTTTAATGGAAAGCTAAGATCTCTAATCGAATTGATTGAACTTTTATATCTCAATCGGATCCGAAAGATCAACAATTGAGGAGAGATTGAATTTTTTATAACTTTAAATATATATATTTGATCCCGAAAGATCAATATAAATTTATAATTTGAGGTAATATTACAGTAATTTATCGAAAGCATTAATTAAAACTAATTAATAAATTGCAATCCAACTATTTAGACAAAATTTATATTTGTAATTTTCCTTGTATTATGGAGAGTAATATCCTATTACACTCGTCATAATTTCAATACTAATGGCCAATGGGCGTAGTTATTTAACATGTCATGATTATGTCAGACCTATTAATAATTAGAAACTCATCATTAGGAAGCTGACTAACTACTACTAGTAGTTGTAGCTTTAACTAGTTTCAAATCCATCGTTGTGGCCTGTATAGTCGTATTTGAACAAATATCTCATTTATTTCTAGCTCTTGAATGTTAAATAAATGTATGCATTGAAGAGTCTCAACGCCGTCCCCTCCCATTCAAAAATTTTGTTCTAAACATGCATATGGTACCGGCGGCAAAAGTGAAAAGACCAGGAAAGAAATACGTACAGATATCAAGAGGGGCCCCCAAGGGTTGAGAATTTGAGACCAAAAGAAAAAGGAGATAAAAATAAAATCATTTAAAAGAAGAAGATTGTGTGTGTATTATTAACTAGGAAATTAGTACTAATATTTAGGCATGTTAAAATGATATTTTTACATGAGTCTCTCACATAGAGTTAAGACCCGCTCACTATTAATGTGAGAAGAATCGTGTAAAAATATCAATTTTTATGTGAAAATATCAATTCTCAAGCATATATAATTATATCCGGTTCCGGTTTTCTAATTGAAAAAATGGGAGTTGTTTCGGTTGGTTGTTAAGAGTTGCAAAATTAATAGGTATTGGGTGCTTCCCTTAGGATTTTTATACAAAATAAAAAATTTCTACCGTACTAGAATGTCTTGCATGTTCTACTACTTAAATTAATGTCAACTTTCATGCATCCACTCTCATGATCGTTTACGGACTTTGTCAATACCAAATTGTACTTAATTAATACTGCTAGCTACTACATTGGCCCCAATTATTAAGGTCATAACCCTTTTAATTTAAACAAACACCATGACCCGAAAAGTAAAATTAACTAATTAAACCCTGATAATTAATAACATTTTTTTAAGAAGACAAAGGAGATTAGGGTTGCCTCAAGCTTTTGCATGAGGTATCTCTTAATTTATAATAATACTATTTTGAAAAATTATAAAAAAATACTCATTTGTACATAGAATGAAAAGAAATGTATTCAATTATATAAAACGATGTCGTTTTGAGAGTTACCTCACACTCTTGTTTGTCTCTTTTTGTCTTTTTTTTAAATATGAAAATGCAACTTTCTTTTATGTATAAATAAAAAAGTTTCATTAATAAAAATCAAGGTCATAACTCTAAAGAATGGGTCCTCAATTCGTTGCAAATACTTGCCACTTGTTTCATAAAAGTCATTATAAATAGCACCCCTCTTTAATACCAAAAAAGCAAGCAAAAATAACACAATCATGAAGAGTAGTCCAAATAACTTTTCTCTCCTTTTGCTCATCTCCCTTGTTCTCCTTTCATCTTTTTCATGGCCAGCTTCTGCTAATCCTACTAAATTCATCCAATGCCTCACAAGTAAAGCCCAAGACTCCTCCATATCCAAAGTCATTTACACCCCAATCAACTCCTCCTACACACCAATCTACGAATTCTCCCTCCGAAATCCTCGATTCAATAAATCGACCCGACTTAAACCCCAAGTCATCGTCACACCCATATCCGAATCCGAGATTCAAACCGTCATATTTTGCGCCAAAAAATATGACATGCGGATTAGGATTCGGAGTGGAGGTCACGATTTTGAAGGTCTTTCTTATAGTAGCACGTATGATATTCCGTTTGTGTTACTGGATATGATTAATCTTCGAGCTATTAGTGTTGATCCTAAGGCTAAAACTGCCACGGTTCAAGCTGGTGCAACCCTTGGTGAAGTATACTATTGGATTTACCGAGCTAGTGGCACCCTTGCTTTTCCGGCCGGTGTTTGGTCAACGGTGGGGGTTACCGGACTAATATGTGGCGGTGGGTATGGCCCGTTGAGACGAATATATGGTCTTGCTGCTGATAATGTCATCGATGTTCGTATGATTGATGTCAAAGGAAGAATACTTAATAGAAAATCAATGGGCGAAGATCTCTTTTGGGCCATTAGAGGCGGGAGTTGTTCCAGTTTCGGAATTATTTTATCTTGGAAACTAAATCTAGTTGATGTTCCAAAAACTCTTATTTCTTTCACTGTTATTAGAACATTGGAACAAAATGTAACAAAAATTCTTTATCCAATGCAAAGAATTGCTCCAAAACTTCCGAAAGAAGTTGAGATGAGAATCCGTATTAGTACTATTCAAAGTAATACAAGCTCTCGGGCCGACGGCAAAACAGTTCAATTAGCCTTTGCAGGGGTGTACCTTGGTGCCGGTGGTGCTGATGAGCTTCTTAAAATTATGCAAACAAATTTACCTGAGTTAGGTATTGTGAGGGGAGATCTGGAAGAAGTGACTTGGATTCAAGCTGTCATGATTAACTCATTTTTCTATCTTTTCGACGTTAACTACACTCCTGAGGATTTGCTTGACAGGACCTTTTTGGCTGATATTCCTACAAAAGCAAAATCGGATTTCGTTAGAGATCCGATTTCGGAAGAAGGCTTAAACGGGTTATGGGAAAAGCTTTTAGAAGTTGGAGTAGGTGAAACAACTGTAATTTTTACTTTTTATGGTGGAAAGATGGATGAGTATTCCGAGTCAGCAATTCCATTTCCGAATAGAGCTGGAACATTGTACATGGTGTACTCCAGGGTGCTTTGGGTTGGAAACACCACAGAGAAGTTGGAGTGGATTAGGAGCTTACACACTTACTTGACTCCTTATGTTTCCAAAAACCCACGACGGGCGTATTCAAACTATGATGATCTTGATTTGGGAGTAAATAATGGAGAAGGTAGTATAAGTTATCTACGAGCCAGGAAATGGGGTAAATCCTACTACAACAACAATTTTCACAAGTTAGTATTAGTGAAAACACGGGTTGATCCGAATAACTTTTTCAGACACGAACAGAGTATTCCTCCTCTATCACTCTGGTCAGATATGTGATCACGTGAGGAGTGGTAGCAATTTAATTAGTTGAAATATCTGTATGAATGGATGTTTAATTCAAATCCCTAGCCTTCTTATATACTCCAGTTTGTTTCTGGATTTTAATAAAAAAAAAAATTTGGTTTACTCATAATGATCTCCTTGTATAGGAGGGATTTGCAATGAATAATTTGTAGTGTGTAATGTTTATGGGAAGATTAGTACTATAAAGTAATATGATGTTTCTAATATGTCATTACTTTTTTTACTATTATTTTCAATATCAAACCACTATTATTATAATTGAATTCCTGATTAATACTAAAGGTATATTTGAAAATATAAAATAATCCTTAAAAATCGTAATTTTACAAATGTATCATAATTTTGGAACCGATACATGGGAATAATGCCGGAGTATATATGATATATACGAATATTAAGTAAGATTCTGATTGAATAAATATTCCCTGCCTTCCAAATTTTGATACAAGGTGTTTTAAAGTCAATTTTGTGAAATTTTATAATTCAAAAATTCATATGAATTATGTAAGTTTTAAAACAACAAAATTTGATAAATAATGCAGTAGTACTTTTTTTTCCCTTCTAAATAGAATAGTAGTATTTTTGGGTTAGTTTACAATATAACAATTAGGTTAGGTATCAAAGTTTTTCAATCAATATATATATATATATATATATATATATATATATATGGTTAAAGGTCTACATAATTAACCTGTTCCAAATACAATTTTTCCAAAATCCTTAACTTTCTCAAATCAAACTCTATTAATTAATTAATATCTTGTAGCTGCTGTGTACATCGTAGGATGAAAGAAGTAATATCTTGTAGCTGTGTGCAGTGAAACTTGATGAATCTTTGAATATGTCAATCCTCAATTGACACCACAAATTTGTCAGGTAATTAAGACGATTTGCAATTACTGGATGGGAACGGCACCAAATAAGCATTCAAATTCAGTTTTTCGTTGCAATATTCATTTCATTGTAAACTCAAATATTCAATAAATTTTTAAAAAATTGTAATAAATTTACGTTAAATTATAATTCCAAAATTTATTAATACAAGAAATTGATAGAAATTATAAGTGTCTCAGCTTATTACATATTCTTTCTTCAAAAAATATTATCAATAATATTTATCTATGTAATTAACAATCAAAAATCAACGTAAAACATTTATAATATATATATATATATATATATATATATATATTTTTTTTCCATTTTAAATTTCCTTGATTTGAAAAAGATGCAACTTACCGTGTCTTTTGGGTTTCCTTTTACCAACTACATTTTTTTTTATGCTTAAACAAAAAATAAGATAAGCAATAAAATATACTATTATGTTTAGGATTAAATTAAAATTTTCAAGTTTCAACTAGATTTATTAATTTGGTTTATAAATTATTGGTCAATTCATATTAACTAGAACTATTGAAGTTGGTTAACTATTTTTAATTATTTAGGTTAAGATTTAAACCCATATTTTTTTATAAAAAAAATAAGCCTAAATCAATTAACTAGTTTCAACTCATTTTTTATTCATTCCAAACAGGCCCATCGCTTCTTCTTATCCTTGAATGCTTCCAATTTAATTGATACAGTCCGATTACTCTTTCTTGGATGAAAATATTTCTTCAACTGCAGCCACAAATGTCAAATTCTTCAATAATTTTAGAGATAACGTGCAAAAAAAATGAGAGCATAAATATAAAATTGTTAAGAGTATAAAATTTTAGAGAGAGTGAAAAAAGAGAGTATAAATTTTTTTATAGAGTAAATAAAAAAAAATAGACAGAACTTAAAAAAAAAATCACTATATTAAATAATTTATTTCTTTGTGCCATAATAATAGTAAACTTGAGACTTGAAAAATTGGTCGACCTATATTAGAGGATGAGAAAATCTAAAAATTTTAGAGTAAAAAAATTTAGAGAGAGAAAATCTAAAAATTTCTAGAGAAAAGAAGAATATATAAAACATTAGAGATCGAAGGTGAAGGATATAAAATTAAGGCTTAAATATGATTTATTATCCTAAACTATAGGTCATATTCCACTTCGGTGATCCACCTTTTAATTTTGTCAATTAAATGATTGATTATTAATTTTTTTTCTATTTCATTCAATTGGCAAATGGGCTTAAATGTGACACCCCCAAAATTAGGTATCGTCATTATGTCTTGGCCGCCACTTACGTACTTGCATGTAATTTAAATCTGTTTACTAATATAAGCTGCCGCAGTATAATACTGACGTAAATCGTGAGTTTGAATACAAATATTGTCTACTTAGATATTATCTAACTCAAAAGGAAATCCTCATTATAATTATTATCACACTATTTCACGAATAGTGAGGGACTACTAATCTTATCCTCCTGACCATTACTCGCTCCCCTCAAACAAATCCAATTTATATTCTCATTTTCTCAAGAGAACGGTGAAAGAAAGGGTGAAATTTCAACTAAATAAAAGAAGAAATATTATAACTAAGATAAAGCGAGAATAAATTATCAATAGTGTTGTGAATGTTAAACCGATAAAATACAATAGACAATGGGTTTAATCTGCGATGAATATATGAATCCATTAAAAGAGTCAAGTAGAAAATAAAGTCTACTATCTTTTTAGGTTTTAAAAGGTTTTCATCAATTTTATCACTAAGACTGGGTTTAATGAATAAACCATAATATCTATTCATCCTCGTCTGACTGGCCAAGGATTTTCATCAAATTATCGATGGTTAAGTGACTATATCGAATCACCCCTACCATAATCATACCAAAAACTATCAATCAATGCATTCTGCGCCAATCGGCGACTTTTATCACATCATTTATATCAATGGTGATTATACCGAATGAACTCTATTATAATCATACTAAGTTAAATCTACGCACGCGTGTTCAAAAGATAACTTTCAACATAATATAAACATGGGGATGATGACAATGATATAAAAATTCAATAAAACAAGTTCGAGAATTAATTTATCTAGGAATTATTAACGTCCAAATTGTCAACAAGATCTTGTTTTGTAGAGTAAAATTCAAGAATGATCGGGAAGAATATTTCCATGAAAAGATCTTTGGATGAAACGCAAATATCGAGAATATTCTACTAATTTCATGGAGTATAAAGTCAAAGTTTTAACCAACTGGGTATAATAAAGAATGGAATAACAAAGAAACCACCACGCATAAATGCGATGCTTGATGTGAGGCAGTTATTCCAACAATAATAATAATAAACGGGCAAAAGTCGGTGAAATTAGCAATCGACGGGATGTTCCAACGAATAATAAAGATGGAACCAGGATCCGGTGTAAAAACACACGAGATAGGATATTCCAACAGAATGATAAAGAGACGGGCAAGAGTGCGTGTGTAAAGCAACACACAAATGGATGTTCCAATGTAATAATAATAAAGAGGGAAACGCGTCCGTAAAAATCTGTGAGACGGGATGTTCCAATGTAATAATAGAAGAATGTCACAAAGTATAGGGTAAACCACATTATCTGATTATGTATAGAAGATGTCACAGCGTATCTGAGTTATTCCAATGCGTAATAATAAAGAATGGAATAACAGAGAGGATTTCACCAAGTATAGGGTATCTACAGATATCTGAGTTATTCCAATGTAATAATAAAGAATGGAATAATGAAGTTCTCTTCATGAATAAGAAAGAATAACACTTTACAGATTAAACAAATAATATCCCTTACCTAGAAGAATGAATATTGGAAAAGTGAAGTAGCGAGAATCTTTTTTCTTTCTATATAGTTTCTATAGAGTTTGATGAATTAAATGAGAATAATGAAGTAATGAAACTTTCTATTTATAGAAAAGCGGAGGTGGCTTTTGAGTGTAACGAAGGGTCAAAATGACTTCTTGGTAATATCAAGAGATAACTACTATTTCATGAAAAGGTAATTCTTATTGAAGAAGGTAATTACTATTGAAAGGTTTACTATTGACGAAGGTAATTACTATCGACGAAGGTAATTACTATTCACAAGGTAATTACTATCGACGAAGGTAAATACTATTGACGAAGGTAATTACTATTCACAAAGGTAATTACTATTCACAAAGGTAAATACTATCGACGAAAGGTAATTACTATTCACAAAGGTAATTACTATTCACAAAAGGTAAATATTATTGATGAATAGACTCTTAGATGATGACATATATATTTTACCATAAAAATAATCAAACTTACACAAACGTCTGTAATGAACTCTTTATATACATCAAGGATTGAATAAATATTACCACAAATCATTTTATTTTTAATCAACACATATTTAATCTTTCAACAATTATTAATCATTTATAACTTGTCGCCTCAATTAATAATATAACATATTATACGGATGATCTTGTGATGATAATTGAATCAATAATATAAGAGATATGATCGTGAATTCTTTAGAAGAATAATTGAGTATAAAGCTAAGTGACTTCTCACCATAGTCGTCGATAATCAATACTGCAGTGTCTTCTACTATCGCAACCACGCCAGTATTACTTTTCTTCTACCGGGTAGTTCAACAGTTTTAACGAGAACACCTCTCCGCCGTTATTTTTATAGAAAGATAATTTTGTCGTTTTCTAACTACGACAATACTTCCGCTAATGGGGTCCACCATCGATTGGTATCGTCGTCTAATATTCCCCGACAAAAAGAATATTCCCACCAAACGAATATTTTATAACAACTTTAACTTACTTTGCAAAATTTATAAATATTACCCACAACTATAACATTATATCAAATTTATTCCATAATATTCAAAAAATAATATTTATCGAAAATTCATCTTTATTTATAAAAGTTTGAATTATCTTACATGCCACGTCGAAATTGGCGACGCGACATCCTAATAAATGATAGAAGTCTTATGTGTAAAAAATTTATATATTTTAATGAGATCAAAGAGACAAAAAAGATAAAATAACAAATAAAACAACTAAAAATTACACAAATAATATAAATTAGTTGTATAATTATTTATTTATAGTTATATAAATAATATAAATTATTTATATAATTATTATATAAATAATATAATAATTATTTTATTAAAAAAAAATAGCGTTTTATTATTTTTTTTATTAAAACCAGCGTTTTATTATTAAAAAAATTGTGTTTAATATTAATAATAATAAAAATAAAATATTAATGATAATAAAAATAAAAATAAAATGCAGTTTTTTGTACTAAAAAAGCTATTTTTTATAATAATAAAAAAAACGCAGTTTTATTTAATAAAAATAAAAAAAGCGCAGTTGATTTTTTTTTTAATAAAAATAATTATTAAAATAATAAAAATAAAAGCGCACTTTTAATAAAAAACGCTGCGTTTGTTTTTTTTTTAATAAAAATAATTATTATTATTTTTATTTAAAAAAACTGTACTTTATTTAGTACAAAAAACCTTAAACATTAATAAAAAAACAGCGTTTTTTTTATTTTAAACTACACTTTATTTAGTACAAACTGCACTTTACAAAAAAACAGCGTTTTTTTTATTTTAATACAAAAAAACTGCATTTTTTTTTATTATCATTAATATTTTTATTTTTATTATCATTAATATTAAACACAATTTTTTAATAAAAAAAAATAATAAAACGCTATTTCTTTTAATAAAATAATTATTATATTATTTATATAATAATTATATAAATAATTTATATTATTTATATAACTATAAATAAATAATTATACAACTAATTTATATTATTTGTGTAATTTTTAGTTATTTTATTTGTTATTTTACCTTTTTGTCCTTTTGATCTCATTAAAAATATATAATATTTTTACACATAAGCACTCCTCGCTTTTATTAGGATGCCACGTCGGCAATTTCCGACGCGTGCGTAATCTGATGAATGAAATCAAAAAAAATTAATAGTTCAATCATCTAATTGACAAAATTGAAAGGTGGATCACCGAAATGGAATATGGCCTATAGTTTAGGGTAGTAAATCATATTTAAGCCTAAAATTAACTTACTCAATTTTAAAGTAACAAATTTATAAATGAGAAGAAAAAAACACTCCACCTGTTCTAAAATCAGATATACACTTTGAATTTTGAGATCAAACGACGACATATTATATTTTAAAATTGGTATGACTCATAAATATTTAGAATGAAATAAATTTTGTGATTAATAGTTTTTGTTATATACTATATAATTATAATTATTGTATCAATTAAAATTAAATAAACTTACAATAATTTAAAATTTAATATATATCGTCGTTTGACCTTAAAAATTAAGTTATTTCTCTAATTTTGAAACGAAAATAGTATATTTTTTGACAAAAAATGAGACTCTTAATTGAGTGTTGAAAAAAAAGAGAAATAGTCTAAACTTTAATGGGATGTTATACGGTCTTGGCGGAGAATAGATCTTATGTCCCCAAATTTTATGTCCCCTTGTGTCCCTTCACTTAAATTTTGACACCTAATCTCTTATTTAACACTAATTAATTCTAAAATTATATAAAAGGACATGTGTCAAAATTTAAGTGGGGAAACACAAGGGAGACAAAGAATTTGGGGACAGAGGATCTGCTCTCATCTTGTTGTGCCCTTTAGAAAGGTTCAATGCTGGAGTCCAAACAAGAAAAACGATTGTGACGTGTCAGGTGTTTCAACACCGTCCACATATTTTAGAGAGAGAAAATATAATCAAATTTTATGGGAATGGTTAGTATGAAGTTAATTTTATCAATTGATCAATACAGTGTCGATATGTAAGAAGAAAATGATATCTTTGCGAGCAGAGCCGTTCCTGAGCATAAGCGGGAGGGTCGACTACCCTGGCCCCCCGATCAGAAGCACCCCAAATTTTTTATATATATAATAGTGTATATATATATATAGAGAGAGAGAGGGGGGGGAGAGAGAGAGAGAATTTTGAACATTTGATTGAAAATTTTGGCTCTAGGAATACTAGAAGTATCTTTTAATGAATGTATTCTTATATATTTTGTTGTAGTCAAAATTCTTATATATTTTGTTGTAGTTGAAGTTTCATATATTTTGTTATAGACGAACTATTATGTTTTAAACTCCGGAAAGACAATTTTTTGGATACAGCTTGTACTTTTTATTTATTTATTTTATATTTTTTTAGGTGAAGACAATATTTCTCAGAGGGTCTCGTTTTCATTTTTTCGCCTAGCCACCAAAATCTCGAAGAATTTACATCGTATTGTCAAGACCTTGTATTGATCACATGACCAACTTACCATAAAGTTAACTTTATGGCCAACCGGATCCAAATTTTATATAGAGAGAAAATGTTACAGATTTTAGAGAGACGAAGTTTAAAGAATAATAGAGAATTAGAGATAAAACATTAGAGATATGGTGTCTGAAAATTTGTAGAGAAAATTTAAAAAATTTAGAAAGTTATAAAAAAAAATTGAGGGAGGAAGATTGTATGAAACATTAGAGCTGAAGGAATATAAAAATTAAATATCATAAATAATTTATTTAATTGAACCATAATAATGGTAAGCTTGTAATTTAAAATACGAGTTAACCTATATTTGACTCATTATATGGTTCCAACTTACACCACCTGTGACGCCCCCAAAATAGGTATAGAACACCCATTCTGAGTCACCAAATATATGGTACAGAAAGCAAACTACAACTTCAATAATACAATTATCGTGCAAAATACGACAACACATACTGTGAGTTTAAATACAAATATTGTCTTCTAGATAATATCAACACTCAAATAAGTTCTCATTACAATTATTCATACACAATTTTACAGAAATAATGAGACTGCTAAAATATCTTTCTAGAACCATCACTCCATACGCCGACTCGATCCTGCTATGTTCTCACCTCCTGAGAATAAAAATAGAACAAAAAGGAAAAGGGTGAGCTCAACTAGCCCAGTAAAGAATATTATGACTAAGATAATATACAAAAAATTATCATTAGTCTTCAACAGGAAAAAAATCTGATAGAATATAATAGACAACAAGTTTTAGATCAACAAATGCAATGAAACAATAATCCATTAAAGAGTCACGTAGAGAATGAATTCTACTATCTTCTAAGATTTAAAAGTCCATCATCAATATTCTATCCCTGTAACATCAATAAATATACATCTTTAATCAAATATTCATCTTTGCACTACAGGCCAAAGATATTCATTTATATCACTAATGGTCATGTTTCATCTCAAACTCCTGCTCATCTTTGCTTACTGACCAAAGATATTCATCAAGAAATCATTCATCTTTGCATTACAAGCCAAAGATATTCAAGAACATCATCATTTAAGATGTAAGATGATGAAAATATGTTAAAGAAAACCGAATCCATGGAGACGGAAGAACAAATATTAGGGATTCATATAACGGTTTATCCAAGATCAATAATACTTTATAATAACCAATTGTGAAGCAGAATTCAAAAATAACGATCAAAACATGGATACAATCAAAGATAGTAGCCAAAATAGACATCTTGGACAAAAAAGAAAATTTTTATTTTTCGATGAATAGTGTCGTATTCGTGAATAAGTGTCAGATATCGTGAATAATTATAGATATGTGAATAGTACCCCCGACACAAAAAATTCCAAATTTGATTAAAAAGTTCATCAATATTTCAGCATAATAATATTGAAAAAAATAATATCATTTGAGAAGAAAATAACATCACTTACCTCAAAATAACTGGCATCTTATTTGAATTTGGGATATAATCTTGTGAAAAGTTACCTTTGAATAATAGAACTCTCCAAGTATCAAAATACTCACAAAAATATGCTCGATAATCTAGAGAGAAAGAAAACTTGTTTCTGGTGTGATTTTCAATTCTAACCTAAGCGTCTATTTATAGGAAAATATTAGAACGTCAAAGGAGACTAAATAATAAAATAATAATATTATTTACACCAAACTTCTACGCATGCTTTGTTGACAACTTCAGCCCCTCAATTCTAAAAATTTCAGCAGCCCATGTGCATTCAACACCAACCAAAAAGTGGGTCCCACCCATAATTTAATAAAAATCATTTTATTTTCCGAAACTTCAGTAATTCATAGAAAATAGCTTGTTTATCAGAAAAATACGAATTTTATGTCCATTCCACACGTAATCGAATTCTCTACAACTTTGTAGCTTTGAGTTTTTCCAAATTCCGAACAAAAAATATCTGAAATCCACAAACGGACGATTATCAACACCTTTTCAACACCTTTTAAAATTCATAACAAATCATGTGTTAATTTTCAACGGTTCAAAATTTGTGGACATATACTCAACTCATATATGTATAACATATCCAAAAATCACAACGATCCAACGGTTTTGATTAAAATTATAACTCACGCAATAAAGCTTTAAGAACAATCGATTTGTTTTTAATACCTCAAATCCGGCAAAAAATCTTGATAAAACACCTCAACATTAATTCTTTTATTTATAACCACATAAATAAATCCATCATTTATATCCACATCAAATAAATATTTTCTTATCATATAAATCAATAATTAATTATTCATAAATAATATTACGAATCACAATTACGATAACCACGGTAGCTTCCGGGAAAGAGGGCTTCCGATAAGGATTTCTCCTTCTTGGCGGCGCAATTAGGTGACCAAACCTCTCCTGATGAACTTTCTAGACATTGCCAATAATGTTATCTAATAATATTATTCAAATAATATGAATTATTGATCCGATAATGGAAATATCGAAAGCGATGACAATTATTGAAACAACAATAATATAAAATATCAACGCAAAAAATTATTGAATCAATAAAATAAAATATTGAACGAATAATTCGTAACAATTATTGAGTGGTGCCTTCTTACGTAAGAATCAATAATTTAACAATCTTGCAATAATCACCTGTGTCTTCTTTGTCAATTCTGCCAGACACTATATTTTAACCAAAGGGTATTCTAACAATGTTAATTGTAAATAACTACTGCAGTTATTTATAAAAACTCAAACTTTGTCGTTTTCTTCATCCGACAGTTATTCCGTTATGGGCCCACAATTGACTGCGCCGTCGTACGGATATTCCATGACCAAACGAATATTCCCCGACAGAAATGAATATTTTACAACCACTTGCTTATTTTGTAAAATTTGCACATTTCACCCATAACCAAAATATTATATCAAATTAACTCCTTATTATTTCAAGATAATGAATAGAGAAAATTAAATTTTATTTATAAAAAGCTGGGGTCTTACACCACCCAAACTAAAAATAGATAATTTAATTTTAATTTTTAAATAAAACCATAACCAAATTTTATAAATTAAAACTAACTTATAACCATGTTTTGAAAGCCTAGTTTCAACCATAGGGACGAGAAGAACTTTAAAAAATAGGAAGTTCTGTAAATATTCATAGTATTTGGATGTGTGAAAAGCATTCATCATAACATTAAAAATCAATATACTTCAGAGTGAGATTTGTTAATTTTTTTAGCACTTAAGAACTTGGCTTACATCACTAATTAGTTCTTGATATTTTTTGATCCTAAATATAACAATTTGTTATGCTTAACTAGGAATTTTAGGAATTTTTTTTTTATATTTCTTTTATTTTTATTTTAAAATTCTCGAAAAATGATTGTTTCTAACTTTTTATTTTTGAAATGAAATCTTTACAGAATCCTTTTATTAATACTATTCAAATTAGTTTAGTCTAAAAATAAGATGGATAAAATCACGTTAGGTAGGATTTAAACATATACGATATTGGGTTTTGGAGACCCGCCCAATCTAAATATACAATTCCAGTAGTCAACTTGAGAAAAATAAAATAAAATAATGGATCAGTCAAAATAATGTCGAATGTTGGGTCATGATATTTCACTTATTGGGCCAACTAGATTGGGCCTATATATTCGGTTAGTCCACAAGGCCATCATTATTGGATCCTAAAGTTATTGGGCCAAGTTTTTCTATAATCCTTGTTAAGTCCTTATTGTATCGGGCCGGATCAGTGGGTCGACCCATCATACATTTAAATATCTATTACTTTGACCTGCAATGATGAAAAAGAAGAGATGTTGACCGAAAGTCTGTAGATCATTAATGTGGATGGGATTATAGTCGGCCGGCGGGATAAATAGTGCAGGAAAAAGGTGACAGCCTGCATTGTGACGCCCCCAAAATAGGTATACAACACCCATTCTGAGTCGTCAATAACATGGTACAGAAACAACTACAACTTTATTAATACAACATAAAAACTGTGAGTTTAAATACAAATATTGTCTTCTAGACAATATCAACACTCAAATAAGTCCTCATTACAATTATGGATATATTATTTTACAAAAAATGGTGAGGACTACTAAAACAACTTTCTAAAACCTTCATTCCATACCCCGACTAGTACTCGCTACATTCTCGCCTCCTGAGAAGAAAAATGGAACAAAAAGGAAAAGGGTGAGCTCAACTAGCCCAGTAAAGAATATTATGACTAAGATAACATAGAACAAATTATCGTTAGTCTTCAACAGGAAAAAATCTGATAAAATATAATAGACAACAAGTTTCAAATAATATTCACAGCGGAAATAATAATTCATAGATGAGTTACGTAGAGAATGAAATCTACTATAATCTATGAATTTAAAAGTTAATCATCATTATTTTATCCCTGTAACATCAATCAATATTCATCTTGAATCAAATATTCATCTTTACTACTGAGCCAAAAGATATTCATCGATTAGTCATGTTCATCTCAACACTGCTTCATCTTTGCACTCTGGGCCAAAGATAGTCATCAAAAATTCATTAATCTTTGCACTACTGGGCCAAGATATTCAAGAAAATCATCATTTAGGACCGAGGATAATGAAAATATTTTAAAGAAAAGCGAATCCAAAGAAACAAAAGAACAAATATTAAGGATTCGTACTTTTAAACAATCCGAGTTCAAAAATACTTCATAAATAATTATAGTGGAGCAAAATTCAAGAATGATCAAAACATGGATACAATCAAAGCTAGTATCAATAATAGATACTTTGGACAAAAAATGAAAATTTAATTTTTACGTGAATAGTCTGATTGATTCGTGAATAATCTTCAGTATCGTGAATAAAGGCCGTATCGTGAATAGTAACTCCAACACTAAAAGACAAGAATTTCACAAGAAAAATATTATCAATATTCCTAAGATAATGATATTAAAAGAAATAATATCATTTTAAAAAAATAATATCCCTTACCTCGAAAAGACAAAGATTTACATTTAAATATCTGGATATAGTCTTTGAAGGAACTTGCATCGATATAGAACACTCAAAGTATCAAAATACTCACAGAATACGCTCGATAATATAGAGAGAAAGAGAAAAACTTCAGCTTAATGTGATTTTCAATTCTAACCTAAGACCCTATTTATAGAAAATGCTTATAACACCAAAGCGTAAAATTTAATAAATTAATAATATTTTAAAACAATTTTCCTCACACACCACAAGTCTTCAACATCACCACTCACCCCACAATAAATAAGAAAAATGTTTTTCTTATTAAAAATAATTAAAACTTCCAAAATCAATTATTTGAACTTGAGCTTCAATAATTCATAATAAATAGCCATTTTATCAGAAAAATTCGAACCACATATCTTTTCCATAGGAAATTCCATTCTCTACAACTTTGTAAGTTTAAATTTTTCCAAATTCCAAACAGAAATTAACCGAAATCCACAAACAGGCTATAATTAAATTTTAGTCAAGAAATGAGGTCCACAGACATGAAAAACATGTTTTAAATATTTTTAGTAACAAAAATACTCTTCCTCCTCATTTATTCATATATCACACATTCATTGTAAAAATATCACCATTATTATATTATTATAATTTAAATAAATTATTTTATCAGAAAAGATAAAATATCAATTTTCAACAATTGTCACATTAAAATTTTCTCCATCTATATCCACATAAAATGAATATTTTCTTATCATATAAATCAATAATTAATTATTCATAAATAATATTAGAATCACAATATCGATAAACGGTGCCGCTCCTGGAAAGAGGGGCTTTCCAATAAGGATTTCTCCTTACTGGCGCAATTAGGTGACCAAACCTCTTCTTAGATAGAACTTTCTAGACATTGTCAATAATGTTATCTAATAATATTATTCAAATAATATGAATTATTGATTCGATAAAGGAAAATACCGTGTAGTGGCAATTATTGAAACAACAATAATATAAAATATCAACGTAGCAATTATTGAATCAATAAAATAAAAATTGAACAGTAATTACTGTAACAATTATTGAGTAGTGCCTTCTTACGTAAGAATCAACAATTGGTGCAATACCGTGTGCTACTGTGTTTTAACCACCGAGTATTTCAACAAGATAATTCAGAATAACCACGCTGCTATTTTTATAAATAACTTATATTTGTCGTTTTCTTCATACAATTGCTTTCCGTTATGGGGCCCATACAAGGCTGCGCCGTCGTATGAATATTCCCCGATAGTAAGAATATTCCACGACCAAACGAATATTTTCCGATAAAAATGAATATTTTATAACCACTTGCCTATTTGAAATATTTGCGCATTTTACCCATAATTAACCACATTAATCAAATCAACTCTTACTATTTTAAAATAATAAATAGAGGAAATTTAATTTCATTTATAATAAGTTGGGGTCTTACATGCATGCAGTCGGCAGAGATCACTAAGGAGTGGGGGACTGTGTCTGACAGTAGTGGGTGGCACGGTAAACCGGGCTAGAGAGTATAACATAGCAAGAAGGTCGTCCATAAACAGGTAAATGATAATTTTATCTCTCTCAATACACTAGATATTTTATCCTCCATTGTTAACCCTTGTAATCGCATGTACTGACTCTCACGCCTAAGCTATCCCCCGACGGTCGAAGCCGTCAAGCTTTTGGTGTTGATCGTGTTTACTGTGCAGGATCAGGACGTCTTACGTGATTGGGACGTGGCAGAAGATCTTAGCGTTAACATTGGAGCTAGAAGGAGGGCTGTGTTCTAGTGTCATTGAGTTTTCAATTACAAATTTCCATTTGTTCTACTTCAGAAGATGGTGAGGAGTAGAGATAATACAGCAGAGGGACAGCCGGAGGCTATAAGTTTATCCTTGCCTTGTGTTTCAGTTAAGGATCGTCTAGGTCCTTCCGAAAGTGCTCACGAGAGTACGGCTTCCAAGCATGATACAGGGGGTTCTCGTTCGAGAGCCCATAGTGAAGCCCGAAGAAGATTGAACTTTGTTGCTGATAAGGAGCGTGATCAGGGTCGAAGGCGGATAGAAGGTTCACCGCCTAGGACTCATCATCGAAGTGGTCGAGATGATAAAGCTGCTAAGTTGACGAAGATGGCGGACGAGGCAGATAAGGCTTTAGAGGTTCTTTTGAAGCAGAGGGAGGACATAGCCGAACAGATGCTTCGGATTACAGAGTTGAAAGACGAGGCATCTACCTATGTGGAGTCTGAAAGACATAGCAAACCTAGAAGTGGGCAGCGGAGGGAAGGAAATGAACCTATCCATTCTAGTCATGTATCGCGGGGGCGACCTCAGGAACGAAGGAGATCAAGGAGCAGAACTACTGAGGTGTCAAAGAAAGCACTTCTGGTTATCAATTCTCAAGGTTATGATGGAGGCAGACGGAGGATCCGGTCAAGAGAGCATATACCCGAGAATAGAAGGGGAGAACACCGTCTTGAATATTCTCACCGGGATGGCGGAGCCACACACCGGAGTAGATCCAGAAGTCCATCAAAGGCAGTGAGATTTGACAGAGGAGATTGGTCCACTCAGAAGAAGAAGGTGTCTCCAGAGAAGAAAGTCTCCTCGAAACGAGAAGGTGTAGAATTTTTGGTGAAGGAGTTGAAGGAGCTTCGAAAGCAGTTATTGGAGGTTCAACAGGTGAAAGACACTCCGGGAAAGAAGGCGTCTCCTTTTTCCTTGGACATTCTTAAGAAGATGGCGGATACCACCAAGAAGTTGCCTCATATGGAGAGTTATGATGGATCAGGGGATCCTTATAACCACAGCCAGGCGTTCGATAGGCTGATGGACTATTATGATTTCACCGATGCTGCCAAGTGTCACACATTTGTTACAACGTTGAAGAAAGATGCGAGGCAGTGGATGGGGACTTTGCTTGCAGACTCAGTATCTTCATGGACCGAGCTGTGTGATAAGTTTCATGCTCGTTTTGGGAGCAACCGAAGGAGGGGAAAGCCTACTGGTTCTTTGGCACAAGTCCGACAGTTCTCCAATGAGTCTTTGGGTCTGTATGTGAAGCGATTCAGGGAAGCCGTTGGCCAAGTGTCCGACCTTAATAATCTTCAGGCTGTAGGGTTGTTTCAGAATGGGTTAGACCTGGTGAAGTCGGAGAAGTTGGTGAAAAAATTAATGTTTCACCATCCGAAAATTTTGGCCGAAGCCTTTGATAAAGCCGAAGGCTATATTGTAGTGGAGGAAGCTATGAATAGCCTGAAACGTCCTTCTTCGGACTGAATGAAGGAGGCAGATACTCCTAAAGCTGAAGGCGATCAGAAGAAGGTGGGAGGGAATAATGATCGACCAGAGGGCAGTTCGAAGAAGTACAACAACACATGGTGACAGGGAAGTAATCGCCCACCTACTCCTACCTAGAAGGTGAACAAGGTTTACACCAAATTGAACACGAATAAGTCGGTGATATTAGACCAGATCAGGAACCAGCCATTCTTTGAACCACCTCATGATAATTTTAAGCCAGGACAGGGCAATGCTCGGAAATATTGTGGCTATCATCAAGCTGCAGGTCACGATACAAATGAATGATGTAATCTTAAGGACTTTGTAGAGAGGAAGGTTCAGAGCGGTATGTTAGTTCAGTATGTGGCCGGGAGGGATCATCAACAAGAACAACAGAATGCAGATCGGACTGTTCAAGTGGTTCAACCGGTTCCACCCGTACAACCTGCTCCAAATCAGCCGCCAAGGCACGTCGTTGATGTAATAACCGGTGGGACGGCAGGAAAATTGGTGGGAAAGAAGAGGAGATGATATCTGGACTCGGTTATGTCCGTGGCGGGTGCTCCCCCGAAGATTGATAGACCATTTCCAGGGACAGTTATATCCTTCACTGATGCAGATTATCCTTGGAACCCATCGAACCCCATGAAGGAGCACTGGTGATCATGGCACAAGTGGGTTCGGTAGATATGAAGCGAATGATGATTGACAACGGGTCTTCTGTTGATATTATGTACGCTCACGCTTATCAGAGGATGCATCTTGATGGGCGAAAGATAGAGGTGGGGCTGGAGGCTCCTTTATATGGCTTCAGCAACGATCCGGTCATAGTGGCAGGAACTATTGAGCTACCAGTCATCTTCGGTACTGCTCCACAACAGGTAGAAATAACATGAAATTCTATGTTGTGCATGTAGATTCGGCCTACAACGCCATATTGGGATGACCTACCTTGACTACTCTCCAAGCAGTGACCTTCATCCCTCACTTCAAAAACAAGTTCCCAACGGCACATGGAGTTGGAGAGGTAGCAGGGGACTTAGATCTGGCCCGACGCTGTTATCGGAATGTTGTTATTACCTTAGGAGTAGGGGTCAGCAAGCAAAGGAGACCATGGCGATAGAGATTAAGCCATTCACCGAAAGCAGCTCGGAGCCATTGGTCATGCCGGCAGGAGAAATAGAGGAGATTGAGCTGGTCCTTGGTAAGAAGGACAAAACAGTGAAGATAGGTTCGGGTTTGCCCGAAATTTTTTGGACAAACCTTATGGAACTTCTTCGCTGTTTTGCGGATATATTTGCGTGGGAACCACAAGACATGTTAAGAATTAGCCGAAAGATAGCAGAGCACCGGTTGGATGTGGATACAACGAAGAAGTATCCAGAGTGGATCTTCGCACCTGAAAGACAATGGATCATTGATGAAGAGATTGCCAAGCTGATAGCTGCTGACTTCATCTTTGAGATCGATTATCCAGAGTGGATGGAAAATGTAGTGCTGGTGCAGAAGCAAAATGGAAAATGGTGAGTTTGCAACGACTACACGGACCTAAATAAAGCTTGCCCGAAGGACTTCTATCCTCTACCCCACATTGATCAGCTCATCGATGTGACTTCGGGGTATGCATTACTAAGCTTTATGGATGCTTTTTCAGGTTATCATTAAATTTCTATGTGCAAAGAGGATATTCCGAAGACAGCTTTCATCACGCCTCGTTCGGTGTATGCTTACAAGAAGATGACATTTGGCTTCATCAATGTTGGGGCCACTTATCAAAGAATGATGAACTTTGTCTTCCAGAAGCAGCTAGGAAGGAATATGGAGGCGTACGTGGATGACATGATCGTGAAGAGCATGATTGTTCAGAAGCATCTAGATGATCTGGAGGAATGCTTTCAGATGGTCCGACATCATAAGTTAAGACTCAATCCTACTAAAGGCACCTTCGGGCTTGGTGCAGGAAAATTCTTGGGCTATCTGGTCAGTCAAAGAGGTATCGAAGCCAATTCTGAGAAGATCCAGGCTATTTTGAACATGAAGACTCCTCAATCATTCAAAGATATTCAGCGCTTGACAGGGAGGATTGCAGCTTTGAGGAGGTTCATGTCCAAGTCAGCAGAAAGATGTTTGCCATTTTTCAGCACGTTGAAACGATCAAGAATGCCAAGACGTTCCAATGGACTTCGGAATGTGAAGACGCCTTCCAAGGCATAAAGACGTACTTATCTTCGGCACCTTTGCTGGTAAAAATAGTTCCTACTAAACCACTATACTTGTATCTGGCAGCCAGCTCATTAGCAGTGGGAGCAGAGCTAGTTCGAGAAGTTGGGGGGAAACAGCATCCGGTCTATTATGTTAGTCATGTCTTGAGAGATGCTGAAACCAGGTACCCGAATATTGAGAAATTTATCTTTGCTTTGATAATAGCCAGTCGAAAGCTTAGGCAATATTTTCAAGGTCTGCTCCTGATCATTTACACGGATCAACCGTTGAAGAAGGTGATGAGCAAGCCGGAGGTTTTGGGGAGGTTAGCTGCATGGACGATGGAGTTGTCTCAATTTTTCATTGAATTTCATCCCCAAACAGCTATAAAGGGGCAAGCCTTGGCTAATTTTATGGTGGAATATTCGTTCACCGAAGCTGATGCAGAGTTGTCAGAAGCCGAAGTGATCGACCGAGTTGTTGCAGTTCTTTAGCACAACTAGAGTTCATGGACGTTGTATGCAGATGGATCTTCTACTATGGACATCAGTGGCGTAGGGATTATCTTGACAAGTCCAGAGGGATTCAAAGTGCAGCAGGCCGTCAGATTTGGATTTAGAGCAACGAACAACGAGGCAGAATACGAAGCAGTTTTAGCAGGGGTTCGACTGGCGAAGAGTCTCGAGGTTCAGAAGCTAATTATTTACAGTGACTCTCAGTTGGTCGTCAAGCAAGTTTCAGGGGAATACGAAGCTCGAGGTTCAAGAATGATCAAGTATCTAGCAGATTTGAAGGATCGACTTCAGTATTTCATCTCCTATGAATTTCAGGGCATAGACCGTAATGATAATTCTATTGCCGATGCCTTGTTGAAATTGGCTACTACAGATGCCAACAATTTTGATGGGTCAGTTTATTTGGAGGTTCTGCAATAGCCGAGTATCCAGCATGAAGTCGTGATGTGTATTAAACGTTCTAACTATTAGATGACTCCCTATATAGAATATCTGGCAGATGGCGTCCTCTCTTCAGATCAGATGTTGGCAAAGAAGATCAAGTATAAGAGCGCCAATTTTGTCCTCATTGATGGGGATCTTTATCGAAGGGCCTTTTCGTCACCATTGTTGAAGTGTCTAGTTCCATCCGAGACCGAGTATGCTCTTCGGGAGGTTCACGAGGGCATCTGTGGCGACCATATGGCTGCTAAGTCATTAGCCTACAAAGTACTTCGGCAAGGGTTCTACTGGCCTACCATCTTTAAGGAAGCGACGGAGTACGTGAAGAAATGCGAGAAGTGTCACCAATGATCCAGATCCACATCATTATCACCAGAAGAAGAGCTATACTCGATCTTATCTCCTATACCCTTTCTTTGTCTGGGGGTAGATATCTCGGGTCCATTCTTTGAAAGCTAAAGGTCGTCGGTTTTTGTTATAGTCGCCATTGATTATATGACCAAATGGGTAGAGGCGAAGCCACTTCGGTTAATAATGAAACAAGAGTGCTTGAAGTTCATGAAAGAGTCAGTAGTGTTTCGTTTCGGAATTCCTAAGGTGGTGATATCGGACAACGGACGCCAATTCGTGGGATCGAAGTTTGAAGGATTTCTGAAGGAGTTGGGAATTCAGCACAGAAAGACTTCGGTGGCTCATCCACGGTCGAACGGGCAGGTCGAGGTGACCAACGAGCAACTGCTTGAATAGGATCAAGCCTTGATCGATGAAGCTAAGGGAGATGGCCGTAAGAGTCAGCCAAGATGTTATGGGGCTTACTTAGGACTACACCGAGGGACTACTACGGGGGACTCACCTTTCAGATTGGCTTATGACACTGATGCCTTAGTCCCTGTTGAGATTGGATCCACCAGTCTTTGGGTCAATTAGTTCAAAGAGATCTACAATGATGAAGGGCTGAAGGTTAACTTAGATTTATTAGAAGAAGTCAAAGAGGTGGCTTTGATCAAACTGGAAGCCTATCAACGGAGAGTAGCCATACATTACAATAAGGGGGTAAAGCTTCAGAGATTTGAAGTGGGAGATTTCGTCCTCAGGGAAGTCGAAACATCTACGCCTCAGAACTTGGGAAAGCTTATGCCGAACTGGAAAGGACTGTATGAAGTAATTGAAGTTCCGAAGCCAGGAACTTATCTGTTAATGGCATTGGACGGATCTGAGATCAAGAACACTTGGCATACTGGTAGACTTCGGAAGTATTTTCAGTAGAGATCGAGTCAGTATCTCGAAAGTCTGTAAATATTGGATCATCATCAATAAAAGATTCATTTTTTCACAATTGATCTTCTTCCTATTGGTCCTAATTTCATAATGGTGTAAGGAGGACGGGGGGGACTCGTTGACCATTCGATGGTAGCTTTTTGGCAGGTGGTCCTTATGAATTTGTCAGGCCCTTCGTGGTCGGTAAACTTCATCGGTGTAAGGAGGACGGGGTGGACTCGCTGACCATTCGATGGTAGCCTTATCGGGGAGTGTCCTCATGAGTTTGTTATACCCTGCGTGGTAGACAAATTCCATAGTCCTTTTAGTATTTTTTTACCACGAGTGGTAAACAATATGCACCGAAGTAAGGAGGTTCGGTCGGACTCGCTGACCATTCAATGGTAGCCTTATTGTCAGGTGTGTCCTTATGAATTTGTTTCACCCCATGTGGTAAACAAATTCCAATGTTCTTATATCTTTGTTATACCCCGCATGGTAGACAAAAATCCTTATATACTTGTTTTATCCCGAGTGGTAAACAAGATCCCGATGGTGCAAGGAGGATCAGCCGAATTCACCTTATACATGATCTGTCTCACACTTCGGAAACGATAAGTATGCATTAATTTATTTTGTTCAAGTGTTGGGTTCGGTCCTTTAAGTTCAGTTTATGTCAATTCTTAACTTAACTGTTATATGCCATATCTGATTCATAATTTTAGTTAAGTTCATTCATATTGATTGATACTGAATTATTGATAAGAAACGAATTGAACAGAAGTCATGATAAAGGAAGTTGAAATTCCATTCATAATTAACTGTTCACAATATTAAACTAATTACATAAAAAGACGTAAATTTTTACACAAAAGTCCTAACAACTAGAATGCAGCAATATCAGCTTCAAGCATTATCTTCATCTTCAGAGTCAAGCAGGGCCAGATCTACTTTGGCTGCAATCAGCTTTTCTTTGCCTTGACTTCGACAAACCTCATACCCTTCCGAATAAACCTTTAGAATTTCTGTATTGAGCTCATCGGATGCACGATAGTCAGTTTGTATCTGTTTACGCAACTCTTCGGTCAAGGGGGGACCCAGCTCCTTCAAGGCTTTTAGTTTATCTTAGAGCTTCCGACGTCTGGCCAAGTGCCTTTCCTTATCTTCATGGGCCTTTTCCTGGAGATTATCGACTTGTATTGCCAGACTTTGGTTGGCTATAGCAAATTCTTCATTCTTGGTCTTCAGAACCTCATTCTTTTTAACCAAGTCGGCATTCATGCTCGTCATGTTTTGTTGGCTGGTCTTAGTCGCTTTCAGCTCCTCCTTGAGGGCGTTAAGTTCTTCCTTAGTCCGAGCCAAGTCTTTCCGAAGATGTTCATTATTAAATTCTGCCACATCCCGTTCATGCCTCTCCTTCGCCAAGGCAGACTACAGAATGACATTTTCTTTCCTTGCAGCTTCAGCTTTAAGGTGTTTAGGGCGTAAACGCCCAAAAATAGCATTAGCTTGTACACATTCAGTATTCATTAATCAATTTCACATATATCTAATCCAAGCATGAAAAGGAGTATGACGATGGAGAAATTTCTTTACCTGTGCTATATAACTCATGCCCTCATCGAGCAGATCCCCGATCGAGCTATTGCCAAACTTATGATTGTCTGTATCCCGAACGAAGGCGTTGATGAGGTGGAAGGGGAAGTTGACATTGTATCGAGGCCATAGGGTTGGTGATGCCATGGCCTCATTCTAAAATTCATAATCTGAAGGCCTTGAGGGTGATGGTTTTGATCGTTCATGAGTTGGAATGGGTTGTTCAGGAGATGGTAAAGGATCTGTGTAAATATTTTCTGGTGATGGAGACCGAGGCGGAACGGTTTCACGTGTTGGTGATGGAACGGAGGCTAAACTTGGCTGGCTATCAGATGGTCATTTTCTTTTTTAAGATAATGATGGGATGGGCTCAGCTGGTTCTTCATCATCGGATACTTGAATTTCAATGGGAATTGTTGGAGGAAGATCGGATGAAGAAGGAGGCACTCTGAGCTCTTCGGTTGTCAGAGGGGTAACTTTGGTTCTTAATTTTTTGACTCGAAGGAGTCGTTTTCGAACGTCTAAGGGTAGATCGAGTAGACTCCCTCGGCCAGAAGTTGGGTTGGTAGTTGGTGCAGATTCTGGGATAGTTCCAGGCTCTGGGATGGTCTCAATTTCTGGGGTGGGTTCAGGAGAAGTTGGAGTGGGGATTAATCGGGGTTTGCGAACAGCTCTCTTTTTCCGACGTGGCTGAAGGGAACATTCACATATCAGTGTCTATATCACTCAAAAGTAATCAATAATTTTAGCTAAAAATTGTACAAAAAAGTTGTTTGGAACTTACATTTGTGGTCATATAACCACGCTTGCTTGGAAAGGAGTCCATAATTCCATTCCTCCTTCGGAAGTTGTCGAAGATTTCGATCATTTTAGCCACGCGTTCTTCAGGAATGTTTTCGAAGTCGGCAGAAACCTTCTCGTCAGTAGCCCAGTTTGGCAGGGAAGCAATCTTTGGTCCTTTGATGAAGAACCATCCTTTGTGTCATCTTTTGTTGTTGGATAGGGTGGAGACCAACGAATGTCTCTTGAACTTCTCTCCTGTCTTCGGGGACTGTTTGTTTATGGCCTTGAAACCCTTCTCCCAGGTCTAGCCGATCTTGTAGATGGTGAAAAAGAAGTCCAGAGTAGGTTCAACGCCCAGCTCGTAGCAGAAAGCGATGAATTCTAGGATGTGGATGTAGGAGTTCGGCATCAATTGGGAAAATCCTACACTAATAAACCCTAGGAGGGTTACTACGAAAGCGTGAAGAAGAAATCGGATTCCCTTTTCCAGAATAGTCACCGGAACGGCCCTCCATCCTTCTGGCCGTTGATACATTCGTTCCTCGGACCGGGAACTCTCACCAGATGAGTGTCCGAAATGTGACAACGACTCTGAATCTTTTTCAAATCGATTTCAGTGACAGTCGATGGAGTGTTGGCATGAGCATAACGTTCTTTGCTTCTAAAGAATGCAGAAGGGTTGGAAAGGGGTTTTGTATGTGGATTTTTGCTTGGAGTGGAAGCTTGGGGATTTGAACTCGAAGCTTCTTTGTTGGGGCTTGGGTTAGGCGGAACTGTATCGAGTGGGGTTACTCAGAGTGGAGAGCTCTGATTGGTATTCAGGACCACCATTGTTGCTAGGTTGCAGAGAATGAGAAAGCTCGAAGGAGAAGAAAGGTTGAGAGTCGTCTGAATTTCAAATTGGCAGGTAAAACTGTCAAATTTGGGGGAAGTTACCTTTTATATTGACGGTTGCACGAGGTACGAGGGCGGCACATTTAATTTCTGGTAATGATGAGGAATTTGAACGGGTAGCGTCCGGATTAAGTCTTAGATATTTATCAGATTGGGCTTTTCAGTTGGACTTCCGGTTTTAGTTCCTCTTCTTATTTTAACTCCTTATCATTTGGGCCTTAATATGCTTCAGTTTGGGCCTCTTTTGATCCTATTAGATTTTTCATATCATGGACCATTTTTAGTTTTCTATTAAATATCTTATTTAATAAAAAATTAGGGGGCAATGTTGGGTCATGATATTTCACTTATTGGGCCAACTAGATTGGTCCTATATATTCGGTTAGTCCACAGGGACATCATTATTGGATCCTAAAGTTATTGGGCCTAGTCTTTCTATAATCCTTGTTAAGTCCTTATTGTATCGGGCCGGATCAGTGGGTCGACCCATCATACATTTAAATATCTATTACTTTGACCTGCAATGATGAAAAAGAAGAGTTGTTAACCGAAAGTCTGCAGATCATTAATGTGGATGGGATTATAGTCATTACACGGGATAAAATAAAGGCAGGGAAAAAAGGTGGTGACCGAGAGATCAATTGAGGAGTGGGGACGTGTGTCCGACAATAGTGGGTGTACACTGATGGCACCAGGCTAGAGAGTATAACATAGCAAGGAGGTCGTCCATAAACAGGTAACTGATAATTTTATCTCTCTCAATACACTAGATATTTTATCCTCCATTGTTAACCCTTATAATCGCCTGTACTGACTTTCACGCCTGAGTTATCCTCCGACGGTCGAAGCCGTCAAACTTTTAGTGTTGATCGTGTTTACTGTGCAGGATCAGAACGTCTTACGTGATTGGAATGTGATAGAAGATCTTGGCGTTAACACCGAACAATGCAACTACACGTCTTCATCGATGTTAGTTTTTCAACCGGAAGTCAACATTTTCACCAAATATACAAAACCAAATTTTAAGTTACAGCATTGTGCTAGTGCTATAGATAGTCAATCTCAAGTATAAGAACTTCCAAGTACAACAATTTAACATTTAATTATTAAGGGTATAAACAAATCGAGTTGATTCGAGTATTGAGTTGCTTAGAGTTGGTTTACAAAATTTATCGAATATAAAATAAGGTTTGATTGAAGCTCATTTAGCTATCGAGTCGAGCACGATTCCTAATCGAGCCCGAGCAGTTTGAATTTTTCAAACGAAATTACAATTTGAGGAGGTTCAGTAATTTATCGAACTTTAAAATTTGCTCATATTTGACTCACTTATATTTCAAGTCGAAATATGCATTTAATCGAGAATTTCTTTAACTTTTTTAGCATTTTATAGCCTTATTAATTACATAACCATTCCTTTAACTAGCATTTTTATTTTGATTAATTACACACCATTCCTTTAACTAGAATTTTTATTTTGATTTGGAAGTACAACAATTCATAAACAAGTAAAAAACTAGTTCTAAGAAGCAGTATAGCAAGACTGCTTAGTTTATAACTTACATATTGAGATCCAAGACTGCTTATTTACAAATTTGAACCAGTATTCCTCAAGTATGATGTTATATGTTTTGTTTCGGTTCTAAAATCTTCAGCTAGTATAATGTAGTAACACTACCGTCAGTCTCCAACATCAAATATACTTGTTGGCCTGGCCTGCATAGAAACAGCAATGAAACATCATATCACTGAATCTCAATTATCCTCGACATCCTTAATAACACCATCGGCTACACTAGAATGATCCTTTGGGTCACTAGAATCCATTTCGGTTGGACAAGCATCATTGCCATCATCACCGTATTCAGATGTTGAGCTCGCATCCATTTCTTTTTCTGGACAGTCAAGTTGGACACATTCTTCAGCAAACAAGTCTGAATCATGACTCCTATTTGACGGGGTCAGGTCTTCTTTCTTTACAATGTTGAATACGATCCCATTATGGATCCTTTCAGGCTGCAAAAAGTCGCCTTCAGTCACCAAAATGCTAGAACTGCTCACTGGAACTCTGTTATGGAGATCCCTTTGGTCAGAATCCGCATCTGAGTTTCTATCTGGTGTTATCACCCTTAAGTTTTGATAATGTGGATCCCTCGCTGCCATTTGAATCAGGTTCCCGGGGTAAACCATTATTCCTTTGTTCATTTTAGAATCAATGTCCAAGTTTTGGACAAAATCAATAAACTGATCCGCCGAAGTTGTCCTCATCAAGGGACCTCCAGACCTTGTCCAAGAATTTTGATCAGCACTCTCAGATTCACTGTCACTACCATCATGTACATTCCGGTAGGTCCGCCGATTCCGAACTGGGGGTCCAGTGGATCCGCTAACTCCTTGATGGAGCGAGGAAGCAACATCTGCAAGGAATTCTTCTTCAAGGGAACCTGTTGAGTTCTCTCTAGCGATGCAGTTCCAAGAAGGAATTCTTTTGGAAGCATTGAATCTAACTGTGCTGCCTAAGCCATGAGAAGCAGCAGCTGCTCTCTCGGCACTCCTCTTCAGTCGACGCATGTGATTGAGTATTGCAACACACTCATCAAGTGCTAGCTCAATTCCACAGTTGGCTTTTATAGCTGACAGCTTCTCCCAGGTGCACCTCCTGCCTTGGTTGGCTGCTTTCTGAAGCTCAGAATGAGATGGGTTCTGTATAATTTTTGAGTACTGAAATTGGCAAACAGAGAAAAATAAGCAGGGATTTTGCTTCTCAACTACAATAAATTAATCCAAATTAGATGCTAAACAAAGGTTCAAACATCCTAACATTAAAAAATATGAACATTACAAATTAAATACAACAGAACAACATATCTTCCTCCATCACTCATCTCCCAATTGAGACTAGAAGCCTGCAATCTCCCTTTTACAAGCAGCATGAGACAACTGCAAGCTACCACAGTAGGCTTCTAAAAGAGAAAGCAAAGGGTTATTGCTCCCCCATCTCAAAGAAAGCCAAGGGTAACTGCTATTGTGAAAGTTTGCATAAGATATAATTAAGTTAATTTATTCTCCTATACATATGCCATGCTTTTACGTATCTTCAAAGGCAACTCGGCCTTCTCCTTATAATTTTTCTTATCACAAAAAGGAAATATGATAAAACAGCATTCCACACATACCTGAGCTAGAGTGGCAGGCATTACAACAGTAACATCACCCTCCCATTCTTGAGCAAATAGCCTGGCAAGCCCTCCTAAGGGAAAACCAAGTTCTAGTATCTGGTTGCATCTGTGCTTCACCTCCATCTCAACTAGATGAGCAAGCTGCACCAATATATTATTAAAAAGATCAATTATCTTATTTGACTGCCTTTCTCTTCCGCTACAGTGTACAATATACAAACACATCTTTTCACGGAAATAATTTAAGAGGGAAAAAGGAAAAAAGAATAGCTTAATACTGCATAGATGTGAACAAACATGACAGTTATGTTAGATGTGAATAATGTAGACGCAATAAACTCTTGACTGATGAATAAATGTTGACTAATATTAATCAATGAGTCAAGTCCATGAATACATACTTTGGCAGCAAAGTTGCCTCCATAAGCTCTCACAATCTCCTTAAGTCTCAGTAAAGGGGCAATATGAGGATTTGCCTGACTCACAATAAAATGATTGACATTGAAGAGCTCTTTCAATTGCATCATGGGCAAATCAATCTCCAAGCTACCATCCCTCCACCTACGCACATAGGCTCCTGAACCCTCTTCAGGTCCTAAATGAAATGGAGGATGATAAGGAACAATCTCTCCACTTCTATCCTTCGCCATTAGTTCTTGAGCTTCAAATAGACCGGGAAAGGCACAAGAGGCAGTCACGGCGCTCCAAATAACAACATGAGGTGAAGTCAAGTAGTTAAGGCATCTAGGAGGTTCATGCTTTCTTGGGGAGCATACAGTGATCCCAAGCACTCGACCAGTCATGTCATAAGCTTCTTGGAATGTGAGATTATTTGTGAGATGCCTTAACATTATCTGCAATTGTCTGATCTCATGAACAGCACCTTGTGTCATAACTCTTTTAAAAACCGTAAAAATCCCGCCCATCTGGTCAAAAAACTGCAGAGAGCTCCAAGAATCCTCAAAAAAACTTTGGAGTTCGGGCCAAGACCTAGTAGCAATAACAGAACACATGATGGATCCCACACTAGATCCAGCAATTATACGGGGCATAAGCTTATGCTCAACTAATGTTTTCACCACGCCCACGTGGAATGCCCCAAGTGAAGCACCCCCACTCAAAAGCAAAGCTGTCCTCCCAAAAGCATGTCTTGTTTCATGCATAAAAGCCAGCTTCTCCTCCAACAAAAGTTCCTCCGAATCCGAGTCACAAACCATTCTCAGCTGAGTTGAGACTTCATCTATGTATTCCTTTATGAGTCTGGGAACTTGAAGCCTCCCCTTGTGAAGCTCTGGGTTGCACATATTTCCCAAATTTCTAATCAAGTCAGCTCGCATGCAAAATATAATATCTCTTAGAGAACAATCTTGGCGACGATGCCGGAGCTCTTGGAGCTTATTCCTCACTAGTTCTTCATCATATAGGCCTGACTCATTCATTTTGGGGGTCTCTTTATCCAGCATCTTAGCAGCATGAGCCCATTCCTCATAGGTTAAGGCAGCTCTCATCATATTCCTCCAAAATTTCCTTCGATAAGCCATCTCAGCCCTCATCTTTACGTTAGTGTATCGTTTCAACATGAAAGCTATTAATGTCACCATTACCAAAATCCCTTGTGGGTTGCGTGGATGAAACCACGATATCATGGCCGTCACACTATTTTTAACTCTATGCAAGTAATAGAACAGCAGACGAAAGATTTGGTGCCTCAAATGTGAGGCTGACTTGCAAAATAGCACTCTGAAAGCGATTGTCCGACCCACTATTGACGAAGGTCCAATTGAGAAGGGATCAACACTGGCCTCATTACTTATATCCATATCTTAGAAAGGCAGAATTGGTTCCCAAATTTGATCTATCAAGCAGAGGGTAATTTCAATGATTAACAAAATCAAGTTGGATAAAACCCAACTTAAGTATGTATTTTCCTGAAAAAATAAATAGGAAGAAGAAATGAATCGATATTGAATAACTTAGAACTTGGCCCCTGTGGAAGTGATTAATGATCGTATAGAAAAACAAAAATTGAAACATTTATAAAGCCAATTAAAATTAAAATGTCTGGCCAAATTATATAGAAAACCAAAAGAAATCAAGAATATTCACCCCAAATCAAGTAAGAGATACAGTAATCAGCTCAATGGACAGTTATTATCCCCCAAGTATATTACACAACTAGCATTTAATGAGCTCAGAGAAATAAAAGCGAAAGAAACAAATACTAACCTTTTAGTTTCAAACGAATTCCAAAAAATTCAGCTCAAAGGCAATGTCACAGCAAAGGAGAAAGCTTTTCACCTCGGTTGCTTCAATTTTTCCAAGCGGAAGACGATCAACAGAGCCAAAAGGGTTCTCAAATCAATCCCCCCAAACCTCTCCAATTATGCAGAATTGAAACCCCAGGATCACAGAAACTAAATTTCCGGAATATATATATATATATATTAAAAAAAACTGCAATCTCCCCAAAGTAATCAATTCTTAAAGGGGTTCCGAATCACCCAACCCGAATATCCAGAATCCCAGAAAAAAGACGAGCCCAAGAAATTTATCGGAGAAACGAAAGAAGAAAAGAGAACTGGGGACGTGCGTGGATGTAGATGAGAGGAATGAATTGTATATAAGGGAAAGAAGAAACATCGGGATTAGGAATATCAGATAGCGATATCGTCACGGTTACGTTGACGTGTTATATGTACGAGTTTGAATATAGATATATAATTAATTAATTAATAATATATGTAATTGCAATTTGCACATGGAGCAACATGAGGTAGAAGATAAGGAAGAGCCGACTCTCTGTACAAGTATGACTGCATGTAACGATTTCTGACGCAATAAGACGAAGGGCTTTGAAATTTGGAGGGCTTACAACTAGAAGTTCTTAATTATTGAAGAGATTAAATATATATATATATATATATATATAACAAAGGTGTTTGTTTCATTTGATTCAACAAGAAATACAATCATAATTTTACAGTCAAAATGTTTTATTATTGATGATGATGATGATGATGATGGAGAAGCCAAAACCGAAAACGTAACTAACTGGTTTTGTTTCATTGAATGGGTTTGGGCTGGCACGGTGTTGTTTTGGTATAGGATATTGTAGGTAGGCCGCGATTATCCATTAACACATGAAAATTAATACTACTATATCATCAACTTAAAATAAAGTATCTAACAACCTTGCTCGGCCTAAGTGTTATGGTTAACCAATTCATGGGCCGTGCGTACCACCTCACATATTATTTTATTTTTCTAAACAAAATAATTTGTTGCTTCTCTTCTAGTGTAGTGGGGGTGCCATCATAAATTCCTTTTAATATAAATATAAAAAATAGTATAATGAATACGTCTTATTATTTTATTTATAAATAATTATATTAATATTAATATTTCAATACAGTGTAATGGATGATTTAAAAATAATAAAATTTTACATTTTCTTTTATCTTTTCCTTAGTTTCTTTAAGTCCAAAATATACCTTAAATGTATTTGCTAGATTCTAATTAGGTAAAATTGAGTTCAAACTGATATGAGATAAATTATATTGAAAGAAGTTATGTGGACTGTAAATAGACGGACATAAATGAATATGATTCACATTGATATGTGATAAGTTATATTGAAAGGATTGCGTATGACCAATCATATATTATATTGAGGTCAATATTCAAGTGCAACCAATTCATTTTTTTTTAGTTAAATTAAGGTATTTAATTTGCAATGCAAGAATTTTAAAATTAAAAAAAAAAAAAAAAAAAAGGTTTAGGAATTGTTGAGATAAAATAAATGGCCTTAGTATTGTTGTTAAACAAATGACAAAAATAATACAGACTAGACCACCAATTAATTATGTAAACTCAACTCACGTACTTGAGTTGGTGTACCCCCGACATTCATTATCAATATCAATAGGACTTGTTCTCCTTTGGTTAAATTGAGAAGAAGATGCATGAAGTCGAAATGTTTTTGTTTCATGGTCAAACACTAGCTTCTAGATAACTTTGACTTTTTTTTATTATTTATTGGAGTACATTTTTTTTTCCCTCTAACTTGATGTTAACCATGCATACATGTACTATTAGAAAAATCTTGTGGACATTAATTAATTAATTAAAGGCATGACAAGTCAGATGTTTCCCTTCTCCTTCTAGTAAAAACCGGAGCGGCTGACATACATTAGGACTGTCTTTGTTTATACTTGTCCAAATATTAAGACATAGTAATAATTATTTCCAATATTTTTCAAGGTAATATATAATATTTAAAATTTTCACAAAGTTGATTAATCGTGTCAATTAAAAATCATAATATTCAATAACTCATAATAAAAATTACTTCCTCAATTTCAAGATATAATTGAAGTCAGTTTGAGCAATTTTTTAAATTTATTTTATCATAATTTTAATATCGTACCAACAAAAATCTTTCCAGTTATGTTCTTCTGTACATTTGGGGCCGGAGAGAATATTGAATCCAAGAAATTTGTTTCGCTAAGGTATCAAGATTCCATTTTTAAGGGGTGAAAAAATGATTCCTCAACTTAATTAATAATTTTTGTGCTTCCTGCATGTTGCACAGTAAATCTCAATTACATATGACTAACATGTTTGTTGGAAATGAGATTTGAAATATTAAATAATATAGCATTTTGAGGCTCAATTTAATGAGGGATTTACATTCCGAAAATGTCGGATCTTTGCACCAATGTGTTCTCCTTCATGAGGAGTATAACTTGGTATATTTATTTGTTCAAATCAATTAGGAATTAAATGAGAAAATTGACTCCAAAGTCACCTACTTGATATGTTGAAAATTGCATAGTCCCACATAGGATATGTGAGAGAAAAATGAAGAACATATATATGGGATGTTTGCTCAATGGAAAAGGGTCCCAAGGGGCACCTCACTTTTGTGGAAGGGGAGGACTTAGCCAAGACTTGGTTCAAACCCACATGCACGCCGTCGTCCGTCAGTTCGGGCGGGCTGGGTTTGGGTCTGGATATATAATTTTTTGGACAAAATTTATTTATTTTATCTGCATAAGTTTTATTTTTACAACATTCTGTTTCTGCGTCCCGTTCCATTCCTTCCCTGCCTGAAAAGAGCCGTTCCTTCCCTACGTGAAAAGACTCGTTCCTTCCCCGTTTCCCGTTATCTACAAGTTTGATAGACAATGTTACAGATAACAATGTTAACATGAGTGTAAACGATATATAAGTTTTCAAGAATACTACAATTTTTTACTTTTTATTTTAATTTTTGTTAATTTATAACAGAATTTAAATTCACACACACTACTTCTAACTTTACCCTTTAAAAGGTTTGAAATCCCACCCTCTTGGACTTGTACAATATGAGTATGAGTGGGGATGCCCTAGGACGTTAGTTAGAATACTGCAATTTTAACCGATCCAAAATGGGTTTACAAGAGTAATTACTGAAATTTTAGGGTTGCAATTTTAATTAGGGGAATACTATTTACACATGTATTTTTGATATTTTCACATTATTTTTTCTCACATGAGAGACTTGGCAAGCTTTTTGTTTCTTTTGGGCTTTGGCCTCCTATTTTACCCCAAAAAAATAAAAATAAGTTTTCTAATTCTCCCATTTGTTTTCCTCTTGTCCCTCGACTTAGGTTTCCTACTTCAAGAAAAAAGTCATATTTCCGATTAAATTTTTATTCCGTGGGAAAAAATGTATTTTAGTCGAAACTAACTTGGTTGAAAATAAATCCGTCGGAATAAATAGCTTACTTGTTAGAAAAAAATACTATATAAATATTTCAAATATATTCATATGAACTTTAGAAAAAATTATTGTCAGTCTCCGACCATAAAAACGAACGTCAACAACAAAAACAAACAAAGAGACGTAGAAAAGGAGGAGGAAATACAATATGCTCTCATATTATATTATGTCTTGGAAGGAAGCGAGACAATATTTTAGAAAACTGACTGCTTAGCTTCCATTTAAAAATCGGAAAATTGAAATTAAATTAAGTTTGATAAACCCCTCAATGTCTTTAGGAGATATAAGCCGGCAAAAACAAACTGAACTACAAATAAATAAATATTTCAAAATTATGTACGTCACAAATGGGAGAAAAGATTTGGAGAATGGGGCAGTTGGAGAAATTGTTTTATATTATGCGCATAACGTATTAATTTAAAGTAAAATGATGAAGAAATCCACTAAATTTGTTCTCTTTTACTCAATCGCCAGCATGAAGCTGCCCATTACAATTATTAAAATAAGAGTATTAGGCTAATGTTAGATAGTATTTAATCCTTCTTCCAAAGTCGCAAGGGAAGAAAATAACGTTTTAAGAATATTCCACAAATCAAAATGGAAGTAGCGTAGCATAGCATGCATCCCCCTTGGGCTTTGGTGGCTAGCATTGACGGCCTAGACTCAGGCATGACATTTCTAGTTGACAAACACTCGCTCTGCCTCTCCCTCTGCCTGTCTATATATATAGTATAGTTGAAGAACAAACTCCCTTATATACCCTTACTCATAATCCTTCCAAATTTTTATTTTTCTCTCGAATGGCTGGTCTTCAATACAATTTCTTCCCCACCGATTTCTTTTTCCCACCGCCCTCCGTAAATCGTGACGCCACTGGCCCCCAAGTACTTCCGACAGTGATCAAGTCCGACGAAACCACCGCCGATTTCAAAGTACAGTCCTCGTCGCCAGCGGCCTTGGCAGTTCGCCGTGAAATCAAGAAGAACATTATTCTAAAGGCTCCCCCTTCCTCCTCTAATCCCTTATTAGCTTCCACTGACAATAACAAAATTAATCAAGGTGAGTCCACCACCTGATCTTTGTGGCGCACATATATATTGTTCCATCCGATCCGGACTGAATTTTTGGTTGTCTTTCGCATGCATATATGTATGTATTGTTCGACATGCAATTGTAAAAGGGTAGCTTCTGATCAAGCTGAATCATTATAATTACTTATATATTGAATAAGAGATGGAATGTATCGATTTAACTACATGATATGTATGTATGTATATGGTTGAGCTGCTTTAACTTTTCCTTCTGAATTATTTTTACACTCTTTTAATTAAATTGGCTGGGAGTCCATATTTATTGGATCAAAAATGATATTATGAGAGTAATAAATATCATTAAATGTTAAATATTGCTGAAACAATTATTAAAGTGTCATGATTTTATATTTTTTAAAAAAAAAATTAGACAACATAATTTTTGCTATAATAATATCAATAACCTCTGAATTCTTTTATGTCTTTATGACCGATATTAAATTATTAATTGATCTGCACATCAATAAGTGTATTAAGAAGTAATTCATTCATCCCTTATATTAATATAAGTCGTTTACGACACTTGACCACTTAGCTAGATCAATTGGCGTCCGGCGTGCTCCTTGTTCATCTACATAATACTAGTACATGATATATATATATATATATATATATATATATATATATATATATATATATATATTAATATGTTTTTTAACATTCACAAACTTCTTATAATTAAATTGAATTTGTTTGTGTAGACACTCTCAATCAGCTCTTTGTTACCAAATAATAAAATAAAATAAAAAATAATATCATATGCAATAATTATAAATAAAAAATTGTGCACAAAAAGTAAAATACATGTATTACATATTAATAAAAATGTTCTATTGTAAGTTTGATTTCTTATTTTCTCTCTTTTCTAAAGTATTTGTGTATAATTTAAGTTCATAACGTTAGTATACAATAAAAAAATAACTCTCAATAATCGCACGGCCCATGGTGACTTAAGTTTGCCGTGTGTATGTGTTACTCCATCCGTTCCTAAAAGATTATTATTTTAAGAAATAAATTTTATTCTACAAAAATTATCGTTTTGAGTTTATCAATACACATTAGCTATTTTTTCCTACTTTATCCTTATTTAAAGCTTTCTTTTATTTAAAGTTTTTTTCCCTTCCCAATGATTCTTATTCAATTTAATGCTATAATCCAAATAGTAATTGGTTGAAATAAAAAGTAATTGGTACAGAAACATTGGGAGGAGAATAATTAGTTGAGACAATTAATAAGGGTAGTATAGTATTTTTGCTAGGTATTAATTATATTTTTTAATCTGTGTGCATTAATCTTAAATGACAATCTTTTAAAAAAGAGGAAGTACTATTAATTACATGTACGAAATTCGATGCAAGTGATTTGCACTCCCTCTTTTCCATTATATAACTCGCTTTACAAAAAAAAATCTATAATATAAGACGTTTTATATATATATATAATCATTTTCTACTTTTTGAAAACATGAGTTTTGTAAAGCTCAATGCAAGTTTTAATTTTTATAGTTTATAAGTCTCGTAAGGTGTAACACCCCCTTTCTGGAATAGAAAGAGAGATCACGCACAACACAACAGAACTAACGAATACCACAAGGCTCTAAATCACAAAAGAATAATCTCATAATAATTAAATCTCATAAGACAAACCATAATAAACGTCACACTAGCTCAAACCACAATCTAAAATAATTATTACAATACTAAATAAACTGACATAACAAGCCTAAACAGAATATTTCTAAACCATTGGAATGAAGGGAGCTCTCATCACACTTGTCCTTGATCCCCCTGATTACCTGCCGGAAGAAAAATACAGCATGAGCCAAATGCCCAGTACGGATATAGAATACAAATAATGAACCGAAATAACTAAGTCAATTAAATGAAAAGAGACGAAACGAACTGAAACGAAATGAACAAAACTAACACAACGAAATAATAGGCTGAATCAAATGGTTGGGTGTTATTTCATACCGAGCTCAAAATAAATAGTAATATACCTTGCCACACAGGCAAGTCAAATAATGCCACACAGACAATCAAAATAATGTCACACTGGCAATCACACATCGGACTGCGCAATCCAAATGCGTGCAAAATCGGAAGGTGTGTTTGGCATAAACATCACCAATCCATGAGAAGAATAGAGAAGAAAAACTAGGGTCACTCATCGCCTCCACAACAAAACACCAAATGGCCAACTCCCACCAGAAGCACAAAGCGGAGGCGCCAGTGGATGATCACACCGCCACGGAAGGTGTAAATGCCTTGGTGCCAAGAGGACATGTTTGTGGTACCCCACGGTGGTTATAGCTCGTATATACCCTACGGTATTCTAACAAAAAATATTATGTCACAACACATGCGACACAATATCAACACAAAGGGGTTCTAACGTGTACATGTTAAATCAAACGAATCGTCACCACAAGCCTCCAAAATATTAACATGTGTTTTCTACGAGAATCAAAATAAATACAAAAGATGTCACACTAGATCAAGAGTACAAACACGAGTTCTAAGTATCAATACCAAGATGGAACTATTAAAATAAATTTAGACATGTTATACTAGTCTAAAGAGTACAAATATGAGTTCCAACTATGAACACCAAAACGAATTATCAAAATAAATTGACAAGGAATAATTATGAGATGTAATACTAAATTTCAAAATGGACAACGAAACGAACAAATTAAAAATAAAAGAGTCTCACTGAAAAAGTACGGAATTCGTACCTGAATTAAGCAAAGTAATACCCAAAATTATACTCCAAATTTGACTCGTTTAATGTAACGACCCCAAAATAGGTCCATTCCATCCAACCCATTTTGTATGCCAAATATATGATACGAAAAACAACTACAACTTTATTACAACAATTGTCGTGCAAAATACAACAACCACATATTTTGTGAGTTTTGATACCAATATATACCAAATGTAACTCGGACACCAACTTGGATAACACGTCACCATGACACCTTACATAAAGGTACAATTCAAAACCTGTTTTAGAAATTAGAATCTTTGGGAAGTGCTCGAGAAACCTTCGATACATGGGAGGCCATGCTTTTAGGTTATGGTAGATATCATATGGCCACATTATTATCCTTGGTTGATTGAATAGACCCCAAAAAAAGAGAAGATTACTATCATATTCTTCCCAATGGCGAGTCTTCTCTTGATTTATCATTATCTCCACCTTGTCTCAAATTGAAATTATATTCCAAACAAACACGAAGATCATATAGGTAGTGCTTTCGTAAATATACTCGATGAAGTGGATGAAACACAACCATGTCTTATAATAACACGAGTTTGTATGTCATTAGACATCTTGTATGATAGTGACAAAACACCCTTCCAAAGTTGGGTTCTCCTCACCCTATTTAATTCACCAAAAATAACTATTAAATGATGTATAAAATACAACACACTAAAAAGCCCTCAATAAAATTATTTTCATACTCTTTAGGGAGAACCTCAACAACTATAGACCACCGTTCTATTCCCTTGTTATCCCCATTCGACCCAAATACACTTTTATTACACCTCGAAAAGGAATTGTGAAACAAAAGGGTGAAACCAACTAGCTTTCGATAAAGAATATTATGACTAAAGATAAATAAATTATCAATAGTCTTCATCATAATGAATCGAGATTTAGAACATATGGTAGATGATCAAACTTTTCAACCATAGTTGCGGTGAACGAAGCGATCCATTAAAAAGTCAAATAGACTATAAAGTCTATTATCTTCTCCACGTTAAAGTCCACCAACAATATTTTATCCTATAACATCAATCAGCAGTTCCTTTCCACAATCATATGAATAACTCATGATCATAATTGTGATTCTAAAATCCTCTTCTCATCCGGAAGAAGATAATTTTAATCACTTGTCTTTACACGAAACATCAAATATCATGGTTATACCAAATCACAGCCTCTGTTCATAATCATACTAATAAATTCATCTTTTCACCACGGGCCAAAGATATTCATCAACAGTTCATCTTTACACTACAATTTAAAGATATTCAACAACCAATTCATCTTTGCATTACGAGCCAAAGATATTCATCAATAATTCATCTTTGCACTACAGAGCAAAGATATTCAACAACAGTCATCTTTGCATTACGAGCCAAAGATATTCATCAATAATTCATCTTTGCACTACGGGCTAAAGATATTCAACAACAGTCGTCTCTTTGCATTCTGAAGCAAAAGATATTCATCAATAATTCATCTTTGCCTTCTGAAATTAAGATATTCATCAACAAAGTCATCTTTACTTTCTGAGCCAAAGATATTCATCAACAGTTCATCTTTGCACTACGTACGAAAAGATATTCAACAACAAATCATCTTGCACTACTGAGCGAAAGATATTCAACAACAGTCATCTTTGTGTCTACTACGCCAAAGATATTCATCAATAATTCATCTTTTGCACTGAATTTAAAAAGATATTCATATATTAAAGAAACACGTAATCATTTCGGAAGTTATGTAACAATAATTATAACCATGTTGATCAATTCACCTTTGCACTTAAGTTAAAAATATTCATTGTAAATTGATTGGTATTAAGCGATCATACAGATCACAATTCAACTTTTTCCCTCTTGCCAAAGAGAACCCTAGTCATGATCATACCAATAATCTACCCATCTTTACACTTCAAGTGAAAGAGAATATCATCATTAGGTTTATAAAAATGTTATATATGATAATAAAATCAATATAATCAAAACATCTAGATTTAATCTCAAGAGTAATATTCATAAATCAACTATAATTTGGTTAGAAAAAGAAACCAATTTTTTAGTGAATAGTACCCGTGTATTCATACATAATCATCGTATCGATGCGTAAAAAGTAATCCTAAATACGAAAAAGATAAAGGTTCATAATAAAATTCATATCCATATTTATAACACCTTAATCCAAATGTTATAAATCACTTAGAAATCTCATAATCTAATATTATTAATATTATAATAATATTTTAATCATTTCTTAAACTTATAAACAATTTATTTAAATTGTTTACACTTTACTAATTAATGCATTTAATCATCATAAAATGCCAAACTCATAAAATTTCATCACCAATAACCAAAACCCTCATCAAAAATCTGCATATACCTCATATATGATTCTCAAATCATAAAATCATATTTTCTAATTTTCTTACTTCACATAACATATTTAATTCATTTACTCATAACTAGAACATTTTCATGAAAAATACCAAATCAGTTCCAAAAATATTTTTTTTCTGGGATTTAGCATAATATAGTCCCATATTGAACATATATTTTTCTCAGAATTTTAAAATTCATTTACTATTTTTCACATGGCCAAAACTGCCGAATAATTAGACATTTATCATAAATTATACTTTTGTCCAAAAATTCTGAAATTTACACGGTATACTGATATTATATAGATGTACTCCCAATAAAATTTCATCAATTTTGGAGTTAATCACAAGGATTTATAAGCGGTTACTTTTAAAATAGTCTTTTCTCATAAAATCCATAACTCCTAATCTATACATCCAAAAATCGCCATTTTTGGACACAATCTACAAACTCGTCAAAATATCATTTCAAATTTTTCCAGAATTTTTAAGGTTCAGAAAAATTTCGAAACTAAAAACATAATAACCCTTAAAATCCTTTACTATCCCTTACCTCAAAAAGCGATCTTACATTGGACCGAATAACGCTTTGACGAACTTGCACCAGATATAGCAATACTCAAAGTATACTCAAAATACTCACAAGAATACGCTCAAAATATCGAGAGAGAAATAGAGAAAAACTTGGGTTTACGGTGTGATTTTCAATTCTAACCTAAGCACCCTATTTATAGGAAATTGCTTAGAACACCAAAGCAGAAAATTTAATAAAATATTAATATAATTATACAAATTTTCCTTAGCCCACCTTTTGGTCAAAAATACCAGCCACACATGTTAATGATGTCCAAAAAAATACAAAAAACGTTTTTCTAACAAAAATAATTTAAACTCCAAAATCAATTCACACCCGATATCAAAAACTTCAATAATTCACAATAAATAGTTCTTTTATCAGAAAATTCGAATCTCGCGAGTTTTTATAGGAAATTCAATTCTCTACAACTTTGCAGAAGAAAGTTTTTCCAAATTCCAAACAAAAATTGACCGAAATTCACAAACACACGATTTTACGATTCATAATCAAATTTCGATCAAGAAATGGGGTCCACCAACATGTTTAACATGTTTTAAACATTTATTGTAACAAAAATATTCTTCCTCCTCATATACTCATATATTCCATTCATTGTAAAAATATCACCATTAATATATTATTAAAATAATATATTTAAATGAATTATTTTATCGAAAAAAGATAAAATATTAATTTTCAACAATTGTCACTTTAAAAATTTTCTCCATCTATATCCACATAAAATAAATATTTTTCTCATCATAAAAATTAATAATTAATTATTCACAAATAATATTACATAATCACAATATTGACAACCAGGCGCTTCAGGAGGAAGAGAACTTTCCAATAAAATTTCTCCTTCTTATGGTAGCATTGATTAGGTGACCAAACCTCTCTCTTAAAAAGAACTTTCTAGACATTGCCAATAATGTTATCCAATAATATTATTCGGATAATATGAATTATTATTCAGATAATAGAAAATCTTTGTCATAGTGATAATTATTGAAACAACAATAATATAAAATATCAACGTAGCAATTATTGAATCAATAAAATATAATATTGAGCGATAATTACTTTAATGCTTATTGAGTAATGCCTTCTTACGAAAAAAAAAAAATTATCATGCTTCATGAATAGTACTATCGTGAATAGTAACTCATGAATAGTAACTCATGAATAAAGTAACTCATGAATAGTAACTCGTGAATAATAACTCATGAATAATAATTAATTATAAAAATTGAATACTTTTATTTCATAAAATTCGAGGTCTTACATTTAAACTCTCTCCGTTCAATCTAAATAATTTAATAAAATTTTATTACAATCCAATCATTAAAAACATAATACTATTAAATTTATTATTAAAACTTTTATAATTATATTGGCAAAATTAATCAATTCAATTTAATATACATAACCTCAATTTAATTTACAAATTACGATTTATAAACTTCATGGCTAATAACCTATTAAAATGTAATATATAAATATACAAATATAATATATAATGAAATCAACCTGCGTATTTATGAAATCAAACTTATGACATATATATAAGCACAATATAATTATAATCCTTATTGATACTTACAATGAACTTAGCTTCCATCATGATAACGATTTTTTTTTTTTTTTTTGCGGCCAAAGTTCAATCAAACAATGAAAAAAGTAATCTATCAAACTTATAAATATGTATATATCCAGTCAAATCAGTCGTACGCTCCTATACTTCTACTATTTACCGATTATATGATTCCCTCTAAAAGAATATGCATTACCTAGAATTATAAAAAAAAAAAAAAAAAAAACTTGCCTGATGTTAAACAAAATTGTGAATTTTCTTCCTCCTTTTCCGACTTCCTCCTTTTCAGTAGTAATGATGTGAATTCTTTCCTTTTCTTTCTTATTTGTAGCGCATGTATGATTAGGTTTTAGTGTCTATTTATTTATTAATTATCTTAAGTATAATAGTATTTAATATTGCCCACATATAAATTAATCCCAATTAGTTTTAAGACCCAATTTGTACTAAATTAATTTACCCATCTCTTATTAATATTTATTAGTCCACACAAATTAAATAGCTAGTTTGACCCAAAATAAATGACAAAATCTAATTAATATATTTTAAAATAAAGAAATTTTTTTATTTAATTTTTTATTTTTATTTTTATTTTTATTTTTCCCGAATATTACATAAGGGGCATGGTGGTCCAACCGTAGATGGTACATGCGGTTGGTTTCGGAGGGGGTCTTAAATTTGTAAGTGTCCGAATACAATATTGTTCCTAAATTTCAACGAGATTGTCATTAGTGATGGTAGATTTGGTGTTGGAATGGGTGAACTTTATTTCGTGTGAATACACTTTAATTAATCATTTTAAAAAATTCTAACTCTGCTTTGGATGGATCCATGATCGGAGGGCAGAATTGATGGCAGTGATAACTGTGGTAGCTTGAGTAATGGTGACAGTGCCACAGTGCAGTGGTGGCGCTTGTGGAGCTGATGGTGGTAGTGGTAGAGCTGCTTCTTGGGATGGGTGAAATGGAGGAAATGAGGATAACGTCGATGGGCTTGTTGGTGACTTCGCGCGCTTCTAGAAGAAAGACCATTAAATGGGTTGTCATGATTGCAAACGTGAGAGTATAGATGGGGCCCAATAATGAAGGATGTATATGTTATCGAGACGTTTTGGGCTTACTATATTTATTAGGGTTCTTTACATAAATATACAATAATTAGAATGTAATTACATCATTAGTGCATCAACAAAATAATTACAAAAGAGTGTAATTATGACATATATTACAAAAAATAATACAATTCACATTAATAAGGAACCTAAAATCAAGGAGAATAACAATGACCGTAAATAATAATTCTAATTTAAATTCAAATATTTGGGATCTAACAACAAAAAACAATTCAAATTCAAAATATTCACTTACTACTAAGTCAAGATAAGTCTAATAACCCAAACAAAACAAATTACTTGTACATCCGAAAACCATAAAAATAAAACTCGATGTATTACAAACTTTTCCTTTCTTAACGAAGAGAGAAGCGAGCATTGGCATTATTGTAATCTGAAAAGCGAGCCACCTCAAGTAGAAACCTTCATCTTCGAATATTACACCTTGGACTCATGAGAGAAAATATTAGTCAAACTTCAACAACTGGATATAAAAGAATGGCTATTTGATTTTCATAATTTCTTCATATCCGAAAAATTTCAATTCCAATTTCATGTTCAAAAGAAAATAAGAACAACCTTACGCATAGGAAAGAGAGAGATAAGAGAGTGATGTGTAATGTAATATTGATAACCAAACCTTTGTACGAAGGTCACCAAACATTTATACTAAGGTAACAAACCTTTATACCAATGTAACCAATCTACCTCCACACTGCAGTATGAATTGGTTACCTTGATCCGAAAGTTTTAACAACCAACTACATAAAGGTTTGACTACCAACTTGCATCATATTCAAAATAAATTAGTAACCTAATAACACTAAATTGGTTACCTTAGTATATATGGATGTTTGGTACCAACCGCACTTATGAAAAAAGCTGCAGGTGTGGATGTGCATTGGTTACCTTGATGCGAAAGTTTTGTTTCCTTGATATGAAGGTTTGGTTACCTTGGTGTGAATGTTTGGTTACCAATCTCTTCTATCGATTCTTGATTTTGGAATAAATCCAATAATGAACTATGTATGTGTAGCTCTGCTCAAGACATCTGGGAGGGAGGGAGGGTGGGTGGGTGGGTGAGTTTAAGTAAACGCAGCAAGCAAGTAAACAACGGTCACGGATCATCTGAACTAAACAAAACACCTCCAAGAAGCTTGCTCCACTCTGGGAATTAAGGGGTTGTACATGGTCCTAAATACGCCCACTGCAATCACAACCATGTTATATTAACATTACCGGCGAATCATCAAAACCATAAATTTAAACTCATCTGCAGGTTGTGAATAAAATGTTAACTCCTATTATAACCTAACCTAGCTTCAATTGTCCCATGAGTCACAGCTACTGGATGGATGGATGGATGGGCACTAGCTAGTTCCACCAATCAACCAGAACAAATCATGGTTCCCTTGGTATTATTTGTTGCGGGATGTGTGGCAGGTGGGACCCGATTCATAACGCCTCATACTGCGTTGCGTGTGTCGCCGTCTCGCCACCTCTGTCGCGGCGACCCATTTAGCGGAAAGCGATCGCTGACCCACGCCATCGCGGGTGGGCGTCGATCGCGGAGGCTCTTCTGCTGCATGCGTCGCGGAGACCAGTGTCTGATCGCGACTTTTGATGATGTCGTTGTCTTAAGCTCAAACGATGGCATCCATGCTTAGGCGGTGGATCGTTTCTAGCTCCACCGTCCATTTGCCAACCGCTTATAAATATGTGGATGTGCATCGTATGTGAATGTGTTTTAATAAAAAATAATAATTAGTAAAGGATAATTATTATTCACTAATAATGTAAATAAAAATTTTAATGCATTAATTGTGTAAATATTTAATGAGTGCACTATTGTTGTAATTATTTTTTAAAATGTAATATAAAATGTAATTGTTCCTATTTATTATTATTTCCGTTCCTTAATATAAGTCGTTTTAAAGAAATTTTTTTGTTCCTTAATATAAGTCGTTTGAGAATTTGAAGTAAGCATTAATTGCTTAGTTTCCAATATTACTCCAAATATTAAATATAACTTTGGTTCTCTCACTATTTTTTGTCCAATAAATAATAATCTCTTCTTCCAATACAAGGACAATATAAACAATTGATATTATAGTTAATGCTATACAATTATTTCCTTAATTCTTGTGCACAACTCTAAAACGACATATATTAAAGAACGGAGGGAGTATATGATTATTGGCTTTAATGAGGAAGTCTTCCATTAAATGTCTCATTATGATAGAAGACCGGGGGCAATATTGGGACAATATTATTATGGTCTGAATTGTATAGTGGGCCAAAGTCCATGTGTAGGTATTTACCTTGTGTAGGAAACTGATTTGACAGTAGAGTAATTTAAGGAATCAAAGATTCTTAATTATACTCCCTCCAATTCAGATTAAATGACATTTTAGAGTTAAGCACACTTATTAAGAAATAACACAAAATATCTTTTATGTCCCTAATTAATTATTTCTCTCTCCACAATTGTCTTTTCTCATTCTCCACAATTGTCTCTAATTAATTATTTCTCTCTTCACAATTGCATTTACTAAGCATATTAAATAGAGGGGTAAATTAGGAAAAAATAGTGCAATATTGCATAGAGATTCCAAAACAACACTTATATAGAATAAAATTAAACTTCCTAAAACGTCATTTAATCTGAATAGGAGGGAGTATTTGATTTTTAACTCTTAAAAAAAGTGTCAAGATATACTCCTACTTCCTTTTTTTTAAGAATATTCATTAGGATGAATCCTATTTCTATACAGGGAGGAGCTTGGAGGTAATGTGATCACTATAAATACAAGACTATCAGGTACAACATTATTTTTCAGCACACTAAAGCATTATGCCTCCATTGTTAAAACATTATTCAACCTATCTTTATTACCATGGGAACTATCCCGTGATCTGAGTCGTCGAAACTTCATAAGCGAAGATTGAACCCGCTTTTAGTGATTGAGATGCGTGCACAAATTTTGACATTAACACTAGTCTACCTTTCACCTCGACCGCGCCCAATTTTGGAAAGAAATTTTACTACATACATATTAAATTTATTTATTAAATTATATATAAATTAAGCCATTTACGTATTAATTAATTTTTGATGTTTCCTTCTCTAAAATAAATGACTCTTTACAGTCTTTTGAGTGGTCCATTGAATTAGTTATGATTTTTGTGATTACGAAATATAAAATTCCGTTTAAACCCCGTATGATCTTGAGAATTTTAAACGAATTGGACAAACAAATTAGCTAGGCTAGTGTGTAAAAATTTAGAAACATGTAGTTGGATAATGAATGCTAGCTCTGTGTTGATCCAGACAAGAAACCATAGAAATTGATTGAAAGGGGTTGAACAAATTGTGGTAAAAAGAGCAGACAGAGATATTCTTGCTAGTAATTAACAATTGATTAAAAGGGATCTGTTTTAATTAATGAAATTTAATATTAATATTAAGGGCACTTGGGTCCTCCCCTCTTAGTCTTCCAGTTGTTGTAGCAGGGGCAGAAGTGCTTGTTTCCATAAGTTCCTGGAGGGACGCACAAGCACTTGGCGCAACACTTGTGGCAGAAGAACATGCATGGCTTCTTGAACGCTGTCTTTGAACATCTCACCGTGCATCGCGGACCGCACTCTGCATCGCATGCCACCAAATGCGTTGGACTTAATTTGGAGCTGTAAACTCTATTTCAAGTCTTTTAAATGGAATTGAATTAAGGGTCCAATTAATTTTAAATATATCACTAACTTTTTGGGAAGCTGGATTTAGGGGTTTAACCTTATATGCTTAGCTGCTAATAATTAAGCTTTAAGTGAAAGTGGCCCTCAAGATTAAACGTGACGCATCATCAGCTTACCTTGGGGATGTAGACTACCTGGACTGCCACCGTTCTAATACAATCCAAGAGCAAAATAAACGGTTAGAATTTGGGAAATTTAATACGAGTATTTGTTTTGACTGATAGGAATTTAGATAAATTTTTATTTTATAAAGTAACATGAATGATGTTGCTCTAATAATATTAGTATATAAGTATGTATATATATAAGTATGTATATATATATAACCAAATTAATCTCACCATGGGAAGCTTGTTAGATGGTTGTGGCTGAGGAGTGGGGGACTCGGTAATGAGAGCCTGAAACACAAGGCTAAATTAGAGTTGTAGATTAATTATAAGTAGTGGTTTTTAATGGCCATGCATATATTTGAATTAATGTAAATGACGTGAGGAGAAAATTAACTGCTTACATGATTGATATCTCCAAGTAGAAGCAGCAGCATTATCCCAAGAGAGAATATCACAAGGCTTGGCTTCCTAATTGCCATTGACTCCTGCTAGCTAGCTAGGAACACAGAATTAAAGAGAATGAGTGCAGTAAGTGGCATTTGAGGGGGATACGTATTTATAGGCAGAATTGGATAGATTTAATTGGGTTCTCTATTCTTCTAAAATGACAATTACGCCCTCAATTACATGACACAAACCATCATAATCTTTTGACCTTACAATGACCTACTGGTAAAATTATAATGTAAGATTAGGCAGTTGAAAATTAATAAATAGCATAAAAATTTTGCCCTTAATTATGGATATATTTTGCCCTCCATAAAAATTATGGAGTCTTTAATGACGTACTTCATATATATCAAATATATATTAATCAAATATCAGGTTTTTAAATTAATTAAATAAGTTTACATAATATTCAAATATAAATTGTACAAATACTATTGAGAATTAATGAATAATTTAGCAAAAAAACAAAAGAATTAATGAATATTAAATGAGAAGAAGAACTGCATGATAGTCAAGTAAATATGTGAAGAAAGCAAGGCCACATATATAGGCATGTGGATGAAGGCATTAATTGCAAAGTAAAGCCAACAGACAAAACTAACAGATGCCATGCAAACTACTAGCAAACTACTACCTCCGTTTCATAATAATAGTCTTTTAATTTTATTTATGTACATGAATTAAAAAAATCATTTAATACTGTCATTTAAAAATTAAAATTTATATAAAATTTCATCACTACTCCTTTATGTAAAGTTGAAAACTATTAATACAAAGTAGAAAATTTCTTGGGACAATGAGAGAAGTTAGGGGTGATATAGGAAAATAAATAATTTTTCTCCTAGAAAGTTGTAAACGACAAATAAAATGAAACACATTTTTTTTAAAAAAATGATAATTATTATGAAATGGAGGTAGTAGCAAACAAACATTAATATGTGAACCATAAAGATATCGACTCACATTCTTGATTGAATTCTGTGAGCCATCTCTGGAGGCTTTTCAGTCCATTCACTTCCAGTTCTCGTGAACTTTTAACATGGCCTGCATGTGCTGCCTTTTTCTCTTAATTTCCTATTTTTTTATTATTCCCTTTTTTGGAAACGAAAAAGAGAGTGTGGTTAATTCTCCCTCACGGATGTGAACTTGGTAATATCAACTCGGTAGATTTGTTTTGGTGTACGCGAAAATTTCACTCATCATATCTAACAATCAAATCTAGCTAGCTAGGTATAAGAAATCTATACTTGACAGTGATTTTATTGATAACTCGACTATCACAACACATCCTCAAACTCCCCATCAGCCTCTGGGGTAAATAAGGTTGGCACCGTACAAGGGATAAGACTCTCACGCACAAAATCTTACTCAACAAATCACCTACTCGGCGTCTTATATCATTTTAGCCTGTAGGGTTCATCCTATAATGAGGTAGGTTAGATAAAGAAAATCTCGGTACGAGATCAATAGCATATTGGACATCTTTAAGAGGTGGTAATCCACTAAGTAACTTACTAGGCATCACATCAGTAAACTAATGGAAAATCTGCCTAACATCACTAGATTAAACATTACTACTCTACTCAAGAACGTTCCTAACCTCCCTAATCAAAACAACGTACACAATTTTGTCCTCTCTTACATTCGATCTTCTCAAATGCTCCCTGACTAAGGATATGGAGAAATTTAGTATCTTATACAAGCGTATTATTCTCTTTTGGTTAACCCTTGGGAGACACTCAGGGTCTCCCATGTGCTAAAGTAATTTTTTGTCACTTGTGGGTGAACACACATAAATATTCGATTTCTCATATTAGGTTACATCATGATCATATAGCCAAGTTCACCATAAAAGAATGTGTGCTCAATATCTAAAGGAAGGACATCATACCAAAATTTTCTCATAAACCTTGAGATGGATCGGCACTAGACACCTAAGTGATGCAAAAATAGATATTTTATTGATCCAAGCAACATTATAATATCGAAGGTGTGGTTCTGCCTTTAGCTTCAATCGTTCTACAGTTATCTTGACAATTAAATTTAAACACCTTCTCCCATCAATGATCAACATGAAAGAGATACCACCACATGATCTACTATATGTCTAAAATATGACAGTTCTCTTCCGATATTCCTTCTTAGAACTAGCAAAAATACATCTCATAATATTTAAGAG